>VNJQ01005064.1:0-10200 GCA_008042515.1 Drosophila truncata | reverse complement strand
AAAACAGGCAACAACAAGCTTCAAGAAGCTCTCATAGAAATTGTTGCTGTACATGCAGTCGTTACGCTCACATAGTGTCGTTAATCGTTTACTCATACACGATCAACTCAAATTGATCCGAATGATGCTTCGTCAACACACGCTCATTTTTTTGATCGGAATGATGTGTAGTACAAAATGAGTTGATTTTTACTCATCACTGTGTTTTGTGCAGTGAGTTGAGTTGAATGAAAAAGTTCGCGTATGATTAAATCAAGAAAATAGTGAGTTTTGCAGTTCTCTGGTGCAGATATAAGAAGTCTACATCAGTGTTGCCAGTTTAGCAATTTTATGGCTAGTTCTAGCCATTTTGAAAGGCCGAATGCTAGAAAAATTAAGAAATTGCTACTAGCTATAAATCTAGCTACTTTAAAATAAACTTCAGCTATTTTCGGCAATTTTCTCGAACCCGTGATTTAGGTCTGTGAAAATTACCAGTTACAGCGAAAATACTCTAAGTGACTTGAGTGAAAATACTTATCGAACAGTGATTTCTACTTTTGACCATCACTGCTTTGTGTGTTTCATCTCTAGTTTGTGGTGTACATTACATTGGGCAGAAGTGCTGAGCTTTAGGGACTCAGGTGACAACAACCCTTTCAAGTCCTTAGCGCTGTTTGCTATAAGGCTACTCTGTTTGCCTTGGTCAAATGCTGAGGTAGAGCGTGTGTTCAGTCAAATGAACATAGTAAAAAGTAACCTCAGAAACAGGTTACATATAAAAACACTAAATTCAATTTTAAAAATAAGGTATTTCCATTTACTTAAGTTTTTAAAGCAGCATTATTAATATTCCTCTTTATAGATACGGCCTGCGCAGAAATGGAAAATGCTGCCACGATTATGAAGTGCCATCGAAATTTTTAAAAATGATGGCCGAAAATGAAAAATATAACAATGAAGACAGTGAAGATGTAGATTTAATAAAATCATTATTGGACATTTAAATTAAAATTCAATTTTTTTGTTATTTTTTGGGGTAACAAAATGTTAGCCATTTTTTCAGCCATTTTTACAAACAAATTTGCTATTTTCAGCTAGTTTTTTTCGTAAATCTGGCATTATTTTTTTGTTCAAGACCTGGCAACACTGGTCTAAATCCGAAGTTTGGTTCTCTAGCTCTTATAGTCTCCGAGATAGACAGACGGACAGACTGACGGACAGACGGACAAGGCTATATCGAATCCTTAAGTGGTCCTGACCAATATTTAGGTAACTTTTGGGGGTCTGTCACGCATTCTTCTGCCTGTTACAGAATATCGCAATCGCACAAAATTATAATACCTTTGTACCTTTGGTACATGGTATACAAATAAAAAACCTAATATTAATGTTATCCATTGTAGCTGCCGTAGAAAAAATTTTGAAACTTTTACCGAAAAGCAATTATAAGTTTGTCAGTTTTCAACATATTTTCATCAAATTTGATATTTTTAATTTTATGAAAATTGGACGACTATAACATATAACTCCCATAAGAACAAACAGGAAAATAATAGAACAAATTAAAAAATCGCCGTTTCTGAATATATGTGAGATTTGGTCACTTTATATAATTTCCAAATTTTAGTTTTAAGTTAACCCTCTCATTCCCAAATTAAATTGGGCGTGGCTAACCTAGAGTTGACCTCTTTATCTACTGGCAAAAGTTGAAAAGTCCTTGGTGTTTTGGTCAAGAGCTACAGGACGTTGCGTATGTGCAACATTAGGCAATCGTGTTATATATTTAAAGTCAAGATAAATTTATTTCAAAAGAGTGAGTGTGAGTTTTTGGAAAAATGCTGCTGATTTCCGAAGGAATCTAGTGCGTATAATCCATCCGGCGTCAGAATTTGTCTATGAAGTCAGGATTTTGAGATATTTGAAGTTATTAACTCTAAAAATGGCGTTTTTTAACTTTTGAGGTTATGTGGAGGGCGTAACAAATTCTGGACTGTTTTTCCAGTTGCATCATTTAAAAAAAGTTATTCTCTTAAATTTAAGATCTCAAGAGGTCAAATAAGATTATTTGAAATTTGTTTTGTTTTGTTGGTTTAAAATTTCGACGTTTTCCCAAAGGCCCAATGATAAAATGCGAGTTTTTTTTTGCAGAATGAATTTTTAACTACGCTTTCGAGAGAATAGCTACTAACTGAACGCGTGTGCAGCTGACTACCAAACAATCAGTTATAAGCTCACCCATTGCAATCAGCTATATTTCTTCTAAAGTTTCAAAATAAAAAGTTTAAAATAACGATATTTGGTGGCTTATAAGTACAATATTGCGTATGTAAAACGGTGGGCATGAGAGGGTTAATAAAAATCGGACGCCTAAACACGGACGACTGTCTTAGGAACAATCAGGATAATAATAAAAAAAAAATTAGGGAAACTAACTTCGGCTCGTCGAAGTTTATATACCCTTGCAGATTGCAAGTTATGATTTTTCTATTATTACCCTGATTGTTCCTATGGCAGCTTTAGGATATAGTCGTCAGATTTTCATGAAATTAAAACCAAAATTCAAAAATAAAGGTAAGTGGCAAAATCTCATATTTGATGAATTTTTTCTGATTGTTCCTATCACAGCTATAGGATATAGTTGCCCGATTTTCATTATATTAAAACCGAAATTCTGAAATATTGACAAATGGCCAGCTATCAAATAAAATATTTTGAAAACTGACAGGGTTTTTTTTTTAATTTTCAGATTGATCCTATGGCAGCTATATGATATAGTCGTCCGATCCTGCCCGTTCCGACATATGTACGAGTGAGAGTATATAGAAGACTAACTGCAAAGTTTCATTCAGATAGCTTTAAAACTTAGAGACTAGTTTGCGTAGAAACAGACAGACCGACAGACGGACATGGGTCAATCGACTTGGCTGTTGATGCTGATCAAGAATATATATGTATACTTTATAGGGTCGGAGATGTTTCCTTCACTGCGTTGCAAACTTCTGACTGAAACTACATATAATACTTTGCAAGGGTATAAAGCCGAAGTTCTGAAATAATAATAAAGGCCGAATCTCAAATTTGATGAAAATATTTTGAGAAAGAGCGGAGTTATGATTTTCTATTATTTCCTTGATTGTTCCTATTGCAGCTATAAGATATAGTCGTCCGATCCTACCTTTTCTGGCTTATTTAAGAGTGAGAGTAAATAGAAGACTACGTGCAAATATTCATTCCGATACTTTCAAAACTAAGGTCTAGATCGACTCGGCTGTTTATGCTGATCAAGAATCGGAGATGCCTCCTTCACTGCGTTGCAAACTTCTGACTGAAATTATAATACCCTGCAAGGGTATAAAGAAGGTACAAAAACGTACATTTTTTTGACTACCAGTAGAATAAACATAATAAAAGAAAGATTTTTTTTTACACATTAGGGTTGCTGCCAACCAGTATTAACCAGTAATTGAAAGATTAGCTTACGAGGAGGTTCTCCGGCTTAATATCTCGGTGTACAATACCCAGGGAATGTAGGTAAGACATGGCTGAGCCCAAATGCCTGATCATTATGCGCGATTGAGTTTCTGAAAAGCGAGTCACCTGCGTAATCGCATCAAAAAGATCGCCACCTAAATTTTATAACAGATTATTTTGATTTTTTTTGCAATTATTATTATTTAAGACATTTACTCACCACTCACATACTCTAGTACAAGATACATATTGGCCTGATGGTCAACATCCATTATAAGTGATATTATATGCGGGTGATCCAATTTTTTCATAACTCGCACTTCAGCGTCAATGTAATGCTCCTTCCCTTTGCATTTGCTCTTATCGATAATTTTCAGAGCAAAGGTATGCCCCGTTTCACGCTTATTCATTTTTAGCACAACAGCAAAATTACCGTCGCCAATAATTTCGCCAAACGTGTAATGATCGCGAATAGCTAATGGCAAATCTCTGATTCCAACACCAGTGGTTTTGAGGAACGCAGTATGATTATCATCGACTTCAGTGACGGTAAGAGCCGCCTCCTTGGAATCTGAATCTACCGTTGGCGTGGGGAAAACCTTTTTGCTCTTGACTGGCATTTTGGGTTTGGGACCTTTACAGGTTGTTCCTGCAGTGCGTAGTGTCTTGCGAATTGAATTAATTATCCGTAGCTCATCAACGTCCAACTTGAAGTCTTCTGTGGAGTTAACACGCTCTGTACCATAAGCAAAGAAAATGTCATCTGGACCAAAAAAGTCAGCAAGTTGCATTACAGATACTCCAGACAATGTAAAGACCTTTCTCACATAGCCTGTGTCTAGACGGACCACTTGGGTGATTGCAGTCAGTACATGATCGAAGCTGGGACTGTTTCGCTTGTTTAGCAATAAACGCATTATGCGTCGTGGCTTTGTTCCGTTGCGTATCAATGTCACAATGCGAGGATAAACCACATTGAGTCCTTCAGTGCAACGGGATGTATTAAACGGACTACCATTACTTGTAGCAGGAGCTAGCGCACTAGCAGCGCTGGATAATAAACATCCGTTCTTTAACGGAGAGGAAGGGCGCTGAAGCTTGGCCAACCGCTGATTGTTTGTGCGACTATTGTTGGTCGCCAATGTGAGATTAGTCAACGGCTGCGAACTGGTATTATATTCCACTTTTTTAAAGTTCTCGTTATTGCAGGAACAAACGTAGCTCTGGCCATCTTCCAGCTCATTCAGGGCAATAATCTGTTTTGAGAGAATTCCAAATAAATAAGATTCCTATAAAAAAGGCATTGTAACTACTGACCTTTTTTCCATACATGTTATATATGGTGCGAACAGCTCCAGGTATCTTGACATTCTCCTCCAGCAATCGAGTAAGGTCTTCGTAGAGACTCTCGAACGACCGATAACGTTCATTGGACACTGGAATGGTTATGCCCGGATAGAAACGATCGCCGTTACGATAGAATTTAATTCGATGCGCTTTACGAGTCGGCGTTCGATTGCTCGAAATACGTTTCTTGATATGTGAGGATGCAATGACGGATGAGACGCCCAAAGATGACGTTGCAGTTGCAGTGCAGTTTGTTTCATCGCTTCCAATGACGTTTGTTAGAACAGATGCCGCAGAGGCAGAAGTAGAAGATGCGGCGCTCAGCGAGCCGTTAGATTTTCCCACACTACCACTGCCGGTAAGAGAGCCACTATTATAATTTTTGAACTCGCTTATCTCCATTTCCAGCACTGAGTTGCAACTGGCGGGACTGCCGCATTCCCGACTAATGTTGTCGGCTTCTTCCTTAATCTTTTTTTCGGCCTTTTTTGGTAATACCTTTTTTGGCGTTTCGTTGTTGGTGACTGTCCCTGTTGATTGGAGTGAGAGTACGGTGGAAGTGCAATGAAGGCTGTTCATTTTAATATGAACATCCATTCTGCAGGAAAAGGGAAAGTATAATATTTGAAGCAAGTGTAATCAGTTCCTAGTTCCAAGAAAATAACAGACAATCATTTAAGGGGGGATCCACATGTACCTCAAAATGTTGTGCCCAATATTTTTGTAGCTTTAATAAATAGCTTATTATTTGTAGAATATACTGTAAAGGTATTATCGAATTTGATCTCTGAGCGCTTCAAATAAAGCGCGTACGCGAGGCACTAGCGAAAACGTACGCATGTCAGAAACTTTAAACGGCCCTTTACCCACATCCAATTTTTGGTATTCTACCTACAATGCTTTGGACGATTCACGAACAAGAAAGGAAGCTAACTTCGGCTCGTCGAAGTTTATAAACCCTTATAAAATGAAAATCGAAATTCTGAAATAATAAGTGGCCAAATCCAAAATTTAATTAAAATATTTTGAGAAATAGCGAAGCCATGATTTTTTTTATTATTCCTATTGTTCCTATGGCAGCTATGAAATTAAAACTAAGATTCTCAAATAATATTAAGTGGCCAAATCTCAAATTTGATGAAAATATGTTGAGAAACAGCGAAGTTAGGATTTTTTTTATTATTTTCCTTAACGTTTCCTATAGCAGCTAAAGGATATAGACGGCCGATTTTCATGAAATTAAAACTAAAATTCTGAATGAATAGTAAGTGGCCAAATCTCAAATTTAATGAAAATATGTTAGGAAGCTGCGGAGTTATGGTTTTTTTTTTTATTATTTTCTTGATTGTTACTATAGGATACAGTCGTCCGATTTTTATGAAATTAAAACCGAAATTCTAGAAAAATAATAAATGGCCAAATATTAATCTGGTGGAATTGTGTTGAAAACTGACAAAGTAATAATTTTTTTTCGAAAAATTTACCGATCGTTCCTATGGCAGCTATATGTTATAGTCGTCCGATCCGGCCCGTTCCGACATATGTACGAGTGAGAGTATATAAAAGACTAACTGCAAAGTTTCATTCAGATAGCTTTAAAACTGAGGGACTAGTTTGCTAGATCGACTCGGCTGTTGATGCTGATCAAGAATACATATACTTCATAGGGTCGGACATGTCTCCTTCACTGCGTTGCAAACTTCTGACTGAAATTATAATACCATGCAAGGGTATAAAAACTATGCGACGTATCGGAGTGAATTTAAAGGTGTTATCATTAGCATGGATAAACTTCTATTTGAATCTAAATTTGGTAATAAAATAAAATAAAATAAAAAGTAATAAACAAAAATTAAAATTTTTTTTTTCTGAGAACCGAAATTTTCTATTTAATTTTTTTAGTCATAATTTATTTGTTTTTTTTTAGGTTCAAATAGAAGATAGACTTATTATAAATATAATAAATTTTGTGTTTTAGGATTTCCGAAATGAAATACAGATGCACCTCAAAGATCTAGGCGCTGCGGTTGCGCTGACATATGTATGTAAGTCCGGCATTTTGTAAAATGTTAATAATAAACATTTTTTTATCATCTTCGATATTATTTTTAATTACCTCTAAAGTTTCATGATGATTGCTTGATTATTTCCTTAAAAAAAAAACAAATTCTAAATATGAAAGGAAGCTAACTTCGGCTTGCCGAAGTTTACAGTCGTTGACAACTAATTAATTTGCTCGGCGCATTTTTATACCCTGTACCAAAGGTACACAGGTATTATAATTTTGTGCGAGTGCGATATTCTGTAACAGGCAGAAGAATGCGTAGCAAGCCCCCAAAAGTTACCTAAATATTGGTCAGGACCACTTAAGAAGTCGATATAGACATGTCCGTCTGTCCGTCCGTCTGTCTGTCTGTATGAACGCCTAGATCTCAAAGACTAGAAGAGCTAGAGACACCAAACTTCGGATTTAGACTTCTTATATCTGCACGCAGATCAAGTTTACTTTAAATTTTTGCTACTCCCCTTTTTTGGGGAGCTATTTGAAAAAAAAAACGTATATCTCCTAAATTTATAATGTTAGGTAAACCATTTTTAAAATTTTTATGTATTTTATCAAAATACACAGATCTATCTAAATTTACGATCGATAAATAGCGGAGATATAGGATTTTTTTATACATATTATGTATACAATTATGTATTTTTTTTTTAAGTTTTTTTTCTGTAAATAAAATAATTACAATATTTAATACTAAGAAATAAAAAATAAGAAATAAAATCCTATTGCATCTGCAATGACCTCCACGAGGTGTTCCCAGGATACAGATTTGAATACAATCGGGAACGCAATCGAGCGGCGCCTTGTAATGGTACAGGGTATTCTACTGTCGAGACACCCGACTGTATGTCCATCTTGTTATCAATAAAATGAAAATTGAAGAATTTTTTAAACCCAAAATATGCATAATACCTTTTAGAAATATTATTCTTTAATTAACAGTAAAGATTTACGCAATACCTTGCCCAATTTATGTGAAAAAAAGTATTAAAATATCGAAAACAAAACTGTGTTAACTAATTAAAAAGATTTTAGTTTGGTATGAACCAGCTTTAAAACTTTAGAACCAGCCCAGGCTTATTTATTTATTATTGATATTTTTTTATTCCTTCTGAAGTTCTCCCCTCATCTTTGCAAATTAATATAATTCCAAAATATTGTATTTGCCTTTGCCTTAATTTAATTATAAACTGTATTTACTTTTCTAAACTAAATTCGACGTCTCCGCGCCGAGTTGTTTATGGGTCTATTCATAATTTGAAATATATAAAGGAACTGCAAGAGACAGATCGAGGGGCATAGGGTCGAGAACAGCCTGATTTATTAAATTTATTATTCTTTTTCGCACTCCGATCGTAAATACTAAACGAGTGCCGCACAGTTTTCTAGTATATTGTTTTCGTGTCTGGATACCGACCTTTGAAACAGCCGCTCACGAGCAGTCGTTTTCAACTATTTACCTCTCGCTTTATCTCACTGCTTAAAAACGGTATTTTACTGTTTAGATACTGTGCTTAAGGATCAAAATGTAGGGTCGAAATTTATTTTTTCGCCACGCATACTGGTTAATATAATATAATATACAGTCGTTGACAACTAATTAGAAATGCTCGGTGCATTTTCATCGATAAAAACAAGAAAGGAAGCTAACTTCGGCTTACCGAAGTTTATATACCCTTGCAGATTACAATTGAGCTATGTAATTAAAAATGAAATTCTAAGATAACTTTAAATGGCCTAATCTCAAATTTGATGAAAATATGTTGAGAAACAACCGATTTATGATTTTTTTCTATTATTTCCCTGATTGTTCCTATGGCAGCTATAGGATATAGTAGTCAGATTTTCATGAAATCTAAATCAAAATTCTGGAATAATATTAAGTGGCCAAATCCAAAGTTTGATGAAAATATGTTGAGAAACAGCGAAGTTATAGTTTTTTTTCAAAAATTTTGCCCATTGTTCCTACTGTTCCCAGCTATATGATATAGTCGTCCGATCCGGCCAATTCCGACTTATGTAGGAGTGAGAGCATATAGAAGACTACCTGCAAAGTTTCATTCAGATAGCTTCTAAACTGAGGGACTAGTTTGCGTATAATCGGACAGACGGACAGACGGACGGACAGACGGACATGGCTAGATCGACTCGGCTGTTGATCCTGATCAAGAATATATATACTTTATAGGGTCGGAGATGTCTCCTTCACTGCGTTGCAAACTTCTGACTGAAATTATAATATCCTGCAAGGGTATAAAAAAAATAAAAGATGTTTTAACCCGGAAATATGCCTAATGCATTCTAGAAATGTCATTCTTTAATAAATAATACAGATTTACAAAATACCTCGCTAAATTTTTCTACAAAATAAACAAATTTATGAAAAAAATCGAAAATAATTAGAAAGATTTCAGAATTGTATGGAAATCTTTTGATTTTCCTATTATTTGTCAACAATTTTAGTATTCTTTCATTCATAAAGCCATTTTTGATTAGAATTTGCAACATATGTTGCCAAGAAGCTCCCAAACCCGTGCAGGACTACGTCAAGTATGCCTTCCCTGTATGAAACGTTAATGAAGCTTTAAAAGCCTAAAATTGGATATTTTTGCCTAATAAACCCATCGAAATTGCTCATATTTTATATATTTCGACAAAATATATGATTTTTTCAGTTTACACTGAAACATGTAGAAAAAAACGAATATAAGCCAAAACTGTTCCCCCCTCGAAACTGCAAAAACCCCTAGCGTGACGGAAATTAATTCTAAAAAAATTTCTATAAATGGTAAAATTTAAAACTATTATAATTTAGATTCACAATATCGAAATGCATTAATATAATCACTGAATAGGGTTTGAACCCGATTTGGAAGGAGTTCTGGATGAATCTACACTTCCATTAGATATCCCTAAATAACAATTCATTGATCAAAATTTCTTAGATTTTTGCATTTGATAACTTAGGAGTCGACAAACGAAAATCGGAAGGTAAAAATTTGTTTATATCTCTCATTATATGTTATAAATTAGTCTATGGATTACCGGATCGAGTCCAAACCGTTATTTCTATTAATACATTTTAATATTGAGAATGTGAATTATAATAATTTTAACATCGTCAGAAATTTTTTGAGAATTAATTTTCGGGACGCTGAGGCTTCTTGATAGTTACGATGTGAGAACACTTTTGGGCTTATATTTGTTTTCTTCTACAGCCTAGATGGGCAAGCCTATGGCTCATCGTGCTCTCGCTGCTCCCTCCGTTATTCGTAAATTTTGGCGTCAGCAAGACGCACATGTAGATCCTGTTGCGTGATCAGCGAGGCGTGAAGATT
>VNJQ01005062.1:0-20584 GCA_008042515.1 Drosophila truncata | reverse complement strand
GCCAAAGGCAGCGCCGAGAGTGCGGAGAGCATGAAGAAGAGCATCGAGAAAGTGCTCGGCGACTCGGCGTCTGTGCGCGCCACAACAGAGGACGACTCAGTGGTCGTAATGGTGATCCGCGGCAAGGACTCCATCACAACCAAGCAGGAGGTCTGCGCCGCGATTGCGGGCCAGTTTAACTTCGAGGCCGAACTTGTGGCTACGCCGAAACCCAGACGGCGGTGGTCAGCTTGCCCGTTTCCCTGGGCAAAACCGTTCTCCACCGTGGCGAAGTCCGGATAGGCTGGACCATCTGCAGGATCCGGGAGAGAGTAGGACCACCTAGGTGTTTCATATGCCTAAATCAGGGCACATTGCCGTGCACTGTTAAAGCCCAGTGGATAGGAGTTGATGCTCCTTAAAATGCGGGGAGCAGGAACATAGAGCAGCCTCTTGCACTAAGGAGGCATCATGCTTCATCTGCTCAGCGGCCGGAAGGAAGGAGACGAGGCACCAGGCCAGCGGCAGAAACTGCCCAGCCTCTAAAAGCGGTAGCGGGATCCATAGGCCCAGATGCGGTTGATTCAGCTCAATCTGAATCACTGCAGAGCAGCGCAGGATCTTCTGCCACAGACGGTGCGCGGGCTAGGCTCGGGGGTGGCAATCCTTAGCGAGCCATACAGGATTGGTAGCGGCCGTGGCTGGATCACCGACAGCACGGGCAGAGCGGCCCTGTGGCTCTGCGGAGCGGAGGCGCCGGAGATGCGTAAAGTAAGAGCAGCTGAGGGTTTTGTACGAGACAACGTGGGGGGCATCTGGCTGTATAGCTGTTACATGGCACCAAGTCTCTCGCTCGAGTCCTTCGGCAGGATCCTGGACGAGTTGAGCTGTGACTTGTGGGGTCGAAGCAAGGTCGTTGGCGGGGACGACTTCAACGCCTGGGCCGTGGAATGGGGCTAACGTCAAACCAACGCCAGAGGCCGAGCAGTGCTGGAGACCCTCGCCTCCTTGGACATGGTCCTGCTCTATGAAGGATACCGGCTAACCTTCAGCAGGGCGGGAGCGGGCTGGATAATCGACCTCACCTTCGCCAGCAGCGCGCTGGCCCGCCTAGCGCAATGGAGGGTCAGCGAGGCCTATACCGCCAGCGACCACGAAGCCATCGAGTGCTCGATTGGCTTCGTAGGCCACTCGAGGGGCACACCGCCCCATCCTAGGAAGGCGTTCCGCCAGGATACTTTCAGACCGCCGGCCTTTGCAAGCGCCCTCGAGGGCTTCTCTCCAGACGAGTCCGATGGGGCAAATGTGATGGCCGAAAAGCTGGCAGAGGCAGTGGAAGGCACCTGCCGTCGGAGCATGCTCCGAAGGATGCCGTTCCGGAAGCACCACTCGCCGGTGTACTGGTGGAGCGAGGAGATTGCGGAGCTGCGTCGCACCGCACACCGCACCAGAAGGCTGATGCAGCGCACGAGAGGCACCCAACGCCTCCCCGCATGCAGCGACCGCTATAAAGCGGCAAAGAGGGAGCTTAAAACTGCCATCAGCAACAGCAAAAGGGAGTGCTTCCTGAAGCTATGCGATGTCGCTGACGAGGACCCATGGGGAGGAGCATACAGGATGGTGGTCAAGAGACTCAATGCGCGAGGCGAAGCCCCATCGACCCGGAAACTCTGGGGGAGATTGTCAGAGTCCTGTTCCCGACGGGGCGGACCCCCCGGGCATGGATGCAGGTGACGTCCACTGTGTAACAAAGGCTGAGGTCCTCCAAGTCGGGAGGAAACTGCAGCCCAGGAAGGCACCCGGGCCGGAAACGATCCCCAACAGAGCGACGAAGCTGGCCCTATCGCTGCTGCCGGCGGAAGTAGCCAGCCTGTTCAACAGGTGCTTCCTGGAGGGGACGTTTCCCGACAGGTGGAAAAAGCAACGGCTGCTGCTGCTGGCCAAGCCTGGCAAGCCACCAGGAGTGGCATCCTCCTACAGGCCAATCTGCCGGCAAGGTCTTCGAGAGGATAATCTCTACCAGGCGGGGCGGAGCGATTGAAGCAGCTGGTGGCCTATCCCCGGAGCAATATGGCTTCACGAAGGGGAAGTCCACATTGAATGCCATCTCGAGGGTCGTGAAGGCTGCAGCGGAGGCCATCGCGGGAACTAGGCGAGGCGAGATCCGCATAGGGTGCACGAGATGCAGGGTGCGAGAGCGCGACGGTCCCCCACGCTGTTTCCGGTGCCAAGAGCTCGGGCACATCGTCATCCGGTGCAAAAGCCTGGTGTACTGGAGCGGCTGCTGCATTAAATGTGGCAAAGCAGGGCACAGGGCAGCAGCCTGCAGCAAGGAGCCTGCTCGTCCCAGAGCGGCCAACCAACGACCAGGCAGCAAAAGCAGCCGGGACAGAAACGAGGATACCGGCCCCCAAATGCAGCTGATTCAACTCAAACTGAATCACTGCAGAGCGGCGCAATATCTGCTGCTGCAGACAGTGCGCGACGTAGCGGCGGATGTAAGCCCTATAGGGCGAGGGAGGGAGAGGAGTTGGCAAAGGACCTTACTGGCGGCCCTCTGGCTCTGCGGCAACACGCGACGGCGTATGTCCAGCATCAGGGCAGCCGATGGTTTCGTGAGAGGTTTCTGGCTACTGGATATATATCTGCTACCTGGCGCCGAGCCTGACGCTGGGGACGACCTGAGCTGCGACCTGCGTGGGAGAGCCAAAGTTATTGGCTCTGGCAAGGTGTTCGAGAAGCTTATAGCAGTTAGGCTGAACGCAGCTATTGAGGAGGCCGGTGGCCTCTCTCCAAAACAACACAGCTTCAGGGGGGAGTTCGACGCTGGACGCAGTTGAGACGGTGAAAGAGATTGCAGGAAAGGCTATCGAGGGCTTGAGGTGGAAAGGCGGTTCCAAGAACTACTGTCTAGTGGTCACGCTAGACATAAAGGAACGCCTTCAACACCGCAGACTGGAACCGTACACTGGAGTCTCTTGCTGCTGTGAGCATTCCAGGATACCTCCTGGAGACTGCCAGGAGCTACTTCGAGAGGGTGCTCACCGTCGACATGGACATGGGTTCCAGAGCATACGAAGTCTCAGCCGACGTCCCGCAGGGCTCCGTGCTGGGACACCTGCTGTGGAACACCATGTACGATAGTGTCTTGCGACTCCCGATGCCCGGCGATACTACCCACGTGGGATTTGCCGACGATATAGCCGTGATTGCGGTAGCGAAGGAGCGCACGGCAACAAAGGAGAAGGCGATAGAAACGTGGCTGTTGCGCGCCGGCCTGGAGTTAGCGGCGCAAAAGACGAAGGCGGTCCTTATCTCGAGCCGGAAATCGGTGGAAACGGCAGAGGTCAGCTTCGGTGGAGCCGTTATAAAGTCGCAGAGGTGCATCAAATACCTCGGCGTGCTCCTCGACACACGGGTCTCGTTTAAGGAGCACCTCGAGTACGCCAGAAAGAAGGCCAGCAGGACCGCTGTCACGGATGCTGATGAACACCAGAGGGCCCAAACAAGCCGATAGGAAGCTGTTGGCAAGCGTGGTCACCTCCCAGCTCCTGTATGCGGCGCCGGTGTGGGCTGAGGCGGTTGACACGAGATCCTACGTGCGGGGGATCGAGGCGAGGTACAGGCTGTGCGCTTTTCGAGTGGCCAGTGCATTCCCAACGATTTCGGATGACGCTGTGCTGGTCCTTGCCGGTCTGGTGCCGCTGAGGAAGCTGGTGCGGGAAGACGGATCTGCGTAACGCGCTCCGCGGACACCAAGGACTCGATGGTGCTCTCAAGGCCGAGCTGAAGAGTGCCGCCAGAAAGCTGGCAGGCCAAATGGGATGGCTCACCCAAAGAGCGACGGACCCACCGCTTGATCCCCGACATTGAGTCCTGGATGGAGGAGGCATGTCAAGCAGATCAACTTTTACCTGACCCAGGTGCTGAGCGGGCATGGCTGCTTCTGCAGCTACCTCAAAAGGTTTGGATACGAGGATGAGGACTGCCCGGAGTGCGGATCCTGGAAAATTAAAGACGCGGAACACGTTTTTTTTAAGTGTCGCCGGTTCAGCGAATGGAGGGACGAGCTGGAGGCAGTAGCAGGGACGGAAATCAGACTTGTATCGCTGATGCTGGCAGATCCAAAGATCTGGGACGCCGTGGCTGAATTCTCGACGAAGCTGACGATGGCGCTGAGATCCTTGGAGAGGGCGAGAAAGGAGAGGACGGGCTAAGCGACCTTTTACTACGCGAAGCATTGCTTTGCGGCCGTACCGCGCAGTGCCGGCCCTTGCCCCGTTATTACATAACATGTATAAATCTCGAATAAGTAGTAGAATAAACGAATATAAAAAAAAAGAAAAAACACTCGCACACACACACATTTTCGCGCAATAGTCTTTACAATGTTCCCCGAGCAGCCGCCACTAACGCCCCCAGCATAGCTGCGACCGAAGAGATCCCCATTAGCGAGAAGGAAGTGCTGAGCGCGCTGGCCACCATTAAATCAGGCAAGGCCCCGGACCTGATTGCATCCCTAACGCTGCACGGGATGGCTCAATAAAGGCCTACCCGAGCCTGTTCGCCCGAGTCTACAACAGGTGCATTACAGAGCATACCTTTCCAAAAACCTGGAAGAAGCAAAGGCTAGTCCTCAACACACTGGGGAAGATATTCGAGCGCATCATCTGCACCAAACTGGAGTGGGAGATCGAAGAGCGAGGAGCCCTTTCCAATCAGGAAGAAGCGGAGTACGATCGATGCGATTCGCGATGCAACACAGATGGCGGCAAACGCAATCGAAGGCGAAAGATGGCAGGGAGGCGCCAAGCAATATTGCCTGGTGTGTACCTTAGACGTTAACAACGCCTTAAATTCAGCGCAGCGGCATATCTGGGAATCTCACCCTCCTGATAGCCGACTACTTCAAGGATCGAGTCCAGCTGTACACGACCGATGACCGCAACCAGGTGCACCACGTGACAGGAGGCGTACACCAGGGCTCTGCTCTAAGGCCAAACTTGTGGAACGTAATGTACGACGGGATCCTGCGGCTTGCACTGCCTGATGGCTGCGCCGTAGTGGGCTTCGCGGACGACATCGAGCTGGTCACGGTGGATAAGCACTTGGCCGACGTCTCCGTCAAATGCAGCCTCGCAATTGATATAATGATGTCCTGGCTGACAGAAAATGGACTCTCGCAGTAGAAAGACCGTCGAAGGGGTAAACTTCAGGGTCGGCTCGACAATCATCGAGTCTAGTCCAGCCATAAAGTACCTTGGAGTTATGATTGACCACAGGCTCAACCTTAAGACACACTTGAAGTATGCGGCGATCAAGGCGTCCAAGGCCACCGCTTCCATCTTGAGGATGATGACCAGTGGAGACCTCGACCATGGGCGGATGCCATAAAGACTGCTAGCTACAGCCGGCAGTGCAAGGCTATTTATAGACGATGCGCGTTGCGCATCTCCAGCTGCTTCTGCACCGTGTCTGGGGAATCCCAATAGAACTGCTGACAGACGAGCGCAGATCAGGAAATTCGGCAACATGATCCAGCGAGGCAGCACTACTGCCCGGTGGCAAGAGAGATGGGATAACGCGAGCACAGGGCGATTGACCTACAAGCTCATCCCCGACCTGGCTCCTTGGCTGCTGAGAGGACACCGGCTAGACTACCACACCACGCAGATCATCACAGGACACGGATGCTTTAAGGCGTACCTGCACAGGTTCAAACACGATGTCGACCCGCATTGCGACCACTGCGGCAGCAATCATCCCTTTTCGTGTGCCCACTATTTTCGGCAGAATGAGCTGCTCTTGAGGCAGCAACGAACTGTACGCGACAACCTGATCAGCTGTATGCTGGAGAGCCCCTCCAACTGGAATGCGCGCCGCACTGAAGGCATCCGATGAGCGGCAGCACGACCGCTAACCGCCCCCGCGAAGTATAGCTTGGCGGCAGTTTCACGGAGGAGGACTCCTCTACTTACTATCCAACCTTTTTATATAATATGTCTTTATACTCCTTTTTTTTTCCTTAATACAAAAAAAAATACTCGCTTACACACACCTACACCCACTGTTACCCGACAGCGGCAATTAAAATAAGCACAACAGGCCGACTGAGTTCTATAGGGATGAGCGGGGATACATCGGCAGAGCCAAAGCATCGGGAGATCCGAAACACCGGCAGCACCGGGAGAGCAGCCGCCAGGGTAAAGCTTCGAGCAGAGCCGAGAGCAGCCCGAACCCATGCCGCCCAAAAGAGGGAGGGAGCAGGGTAGGGGATCGGCACGTTCCGATCTGCGAGCTGTCAAGAGCGAAACGCATACGGCCGGGGCAGCGCTGCCACCAAGGCCGGAGGCAGAATTAGGTCACGGCCAAGCTGAAGAATGGGAGCTCAGCCACTTCGTTCACGTCCAGCAGTTGATAGTTCCTTGCGAGCATCGAGGATACCAGCCAGCGGGTGAGCGTGGTCATACATAAGTAGTAACGGGAATAGGAAACGAACAATAAAGATTGGAAATGTGCATTTCTCCGCTGTTTCCCTTCCCTTTACACACCGCCTGAGTCACGGACGGGGTTCTCTCGCTGCGTAATGCCATCCCCTTCCACTCCTCGTGGAGAATTCCAGGCACATCTAGAGACGGGACGGGGACAGGAGTCCTGGGCTGCTGGATCTTTTCGGGTCCTGGTTCGAGACAAGCGGCTGACGGCTCCCCACCCCGGTCACACCGTCGGTCCCCCTCACTTGGTATTCCGCCGCCGTTGGAGTACTCCGGGCGCGGATCAAAGCGGGACTGGAACAGGAACCCGTCGCTGCTGGAGCATTCTGGGCGCGGACTCGGGTAATGGCTGCTGGAGTATTCGGCCGACCACCCGCTCCCAGCCAGAACATAAAGGACATCCTTCATCTTGGTGGATTAAAGCCCCGCCAGCCAAAACTAGGATTTTTTAGAGCAAAAAGATGGGCAAAAACTTGATGTTGTGGGTGGTTTCTTCGCGAATAAATTTTTTCCGCTCACGTGTCTCAGCAGCCAACGGCGGCAGTCAGATCAATGAAGGAGAATTCAAAAGGAAACGCTGCCAGAAGTCCCATCCACCTTTTAGCATAGAGGACAGTGATATATACCCTCTCGTCGTAAACACTTTTTGAGTAAAAATAAATAAAACATTTATTATCCTTATCATCGCTAACATCCTTACAACGGAAAGACGCTCAGATCGTGTGAAATAAATCAACGAGTCCTTAACAGGCGAATAATAACACAGATCTTGCGGAAGGATAATTACCGTGTTAATATCCTTGAATAACGCGAGTAACCAAAGTATTAAATCTTGAAAGGCGGTACGAAAATTTAATTCAAAATAAACCAAAATGCATTTTAATTAATTCGCGAACTTCAACTCGGGATATATTTTCGAAGGTTTTAATCGGATATTTAAAACAGGGATTTTTTTTATTTTTGTTGGGAATATTCGCAGACCATTGAAACCATTGGCGAATCTTGAATAAGTTACCACAATAAGCTAGAGGCCATTCTCACCAAGTTTGTTCTCACGCAAGGCGGTACCGTGGAAGAGATGCGCACTCGTCTCACAGCCTTCGCGAGCCAGCCGGATAATTCCGAGGCGATACAGTCGCGGCTCAAGGAGCTCGAGCGTAATTTCGGGAATGCTCCCACATGGAATGCAAAGCTCGCCAGGGCCAGTCGCATCCGCTCCGGTGGCACCACTCACGCTTCTGCTACCACCTAAAACCTCACCCGCCACACGACGCCTGCCACCGAAGGCGGAAGAACCTCCGCGTATAGCGACCCACCATGCCAACTCCAACATTGGAGCTACCCAGCTGGATCAGATGACCAAATAGGGCCTCTCGTTCGATGGGACAACGGATCCGCTGGGATTCATGGAGCACATTGAGGAGCGTGCTGATACTTGCCGGATTAACCGGAAGTATCTGGCCCAAGCCCTGGTGATACTGCTGGCCGACCAATGACATCGCTGCTGAAGAAGGGCCAGAAGTGGGACTGGACGCAGCGGCAGAACCTCGCATTCCAACAACAAGACCCTGTTGACGGAGGCACCCGCCTTAGCGTGCCCGGACTTTGGGCAGAACTTTGTGCTGCAAAAAGACGCCTGCCAATACGGCACAGGAGCCGTACTTACACAGACCATCGAGGGACAAGAGGGAGTGGTAGCCTACGCTAGCTGCCGCCTGATAATCGCCCGATGGGGTCTTGAGTTGCAGTATGACGTCCACTACCGGGAAGGGGCCCAGAATCTTGTGGCCGATGCCCTTTCTCACAAACCCTAGAGGTGACCCCGACAGATCGGAGCGAAAGGGAAAAAGAAACGAGAAAGCTAATGGTTTATAGGACAAAGAGAAAAATAAAGGAAAATATGCATGCAAGTTGTCAAAAGTATTTACATATGAATTGTTTTTATTTTAAATTGAGTTCTATTAAAGTTTAATATTCTTTCAAGCTATAAACTAGTTAGTAACATTATTAATAATTAAAAAAAAGAACTTTGACATCGTCCTTTAAGTCTGATTCGAATTGAGTTAATAAAGTAATGGCCAGATCAAAAATTTAATTTTGTAAAACTTTGTGTTATTTAAAATACCAGGACCTAAATGATCTAATTTTTTATTAATAATTTCAAGATTCATGATTGCTAACTGTTTTTGATAATATTATAATCGGATCTTTAAAAATGCTGTGGTAGAATAGTCTGACCACATCGTGACCCGTCGTGACATGGAGCACTATTACGTTGCTGGGTCCAGTAGATGTTTGAAAATAGCCTATTTCCAAACAAAAAATTATGATCTTTCAGAATATTACCATTTTACACTGATATCAAGCGATAATAACGAGTAAAACCTCACCAACTCGAAAAAATATGGACTTGTGAATACCAGACAAAGCCTCCTATTTATCTGATGGGTGCTTGGGCCTCTTTCTTCGTTTATTTTTGAAGAAAGCTCTTCAGCACCGATATCACAGCTGCCACTTCTCAAGGTCACCACCTGCACGGGACATCGCCTCGTTAACGCCGCGGCACAACGCTGCGCGCCCATGGCCGAAGAACAGCCCCGCCGAGGTCAAGTGGCCTCGTTTTAACTTAATTTTGTTTTTTCCTTAATCCAAATTAAACTAATACATTGGCTTTAATTTAAATTAATTTGGGTTCCATTTTGGCACACCTAGGTGCACGGACCTAACTAGTTCCTAGGCCTAGGTGCCTGGACCTAACTAGTTCTGCAACTCCAGCAACTAGCTCCAGTGAGATAAGGAGCAGAAGGCCGACGAACTGGCTATATTCCAATCCCTCCGCTGCTGCGGCGCCAACCAAAAGGGGCTCTGGGAACCGAAAAGAAGCGGCATAACTCCATTCCATGGATAAGGAGAAGCCACCAGCTGGCTGGGATAATGAGACCCAAGCATTAGCGGTAGCGAGAGCAGAGGAGGAGCTGCTGCGCAACTTCCAGCGAGTCAAGCAGCGGGTACAATACTAGCCTGCTGCCACCACGATCGAGACGCACCCGATGTCTGCAACCCGAAGGACCACGGCCAGATATTCGCCTTTGGCGAAAACGAGGAGAAGCCGGCCACCCCAAAAAGAAGTAGGGACGCTGAGAGCCCTTGCGGGAAGTCGAACGGAGCAACCAAAAAGAAAAGGTTCGAGGCAAATGCAGCAGCTCTGGCCGAGATACTTGGAGTGATGCTCGATGTTTGGAGTGATGATCGCCAAGTATACGGATACCAGGAACAACACAAAAAGGTAGTCCAGAGCAGAGATCGATAGACGCGATGCTGGCTATGAAAAAGCTGCAACTGGACCTCAGAGCGTTAGCCAGCAAACATCCCCTACTCTGGCAGACACGATTCAAGCAGAGGCTCCCGCGGGCAGGCCAGCAAAGCTAGCATGGCAGCAGGCTAAGGCCAAACCCAAGCCAAAGGACTCCCACGCCAAAAACGTCACCAGCGCGCGTAAAGATGAGCGAGAACCCCACATCCCGCCCAGGAAGCAACGTTTCGATGCGAATCTCATAAGATGCAACGAAGGATCCTACGCAGACATGAGTAGGAGCCCTCCTTACGGGAACACAAAGACAGCGTACAAACCCTGCAAAGGATAGCCAATGGCGGCCTCCTGCTCAGAATGCAGAAGCCTCTTGACCTAGCTACGCAATAGCTCCAAGCGGCTATAAAGACGGCCATCTCCGGCAAAACGGAGGTGACGGTCATGCAGGAGACCGTACAGGTGGAGATCGGCGACCTGGACGACATGACCAGCGCAGAGGAGGTCTTCATGTCCATTTATCCGGATCGGATGGGTAGTCTGACGCATCAGACAGAAAACTGAGCCGAGGCGATGGTTGGGATGCATGCAGAATGTGTGATGCTCGAGGCGCACAAAATATAAATATCTACATATATATATCCATGTTATTAAGCCCATACATAAGCATAGGGAATAAGAAAGGAATAAGGATGAAGAGAATGAAGAAACAGAACAAATATGAAGACACAGACAAACAAACAATGAAATAACGGAAGAACAAATGAATTCAAAATACAAGAGCGCGAGCGCCCAGGGCGGGGAAAGGAAGGGATACACTGACGAGAGCAAGTGGGCACACTAATTCGGCCAGAATAAGTAATAGGCAGCCACACTGAAGCCCACAAGATCACTATATAAGGCGGACGCCACTCTGTATCAGCCGCCGAGCGAGACAGATCTCCCAGCAGAGGAACAGCCCAGGACCAGGACGAATCACTGGTAAGCAGCCAAGGAGCCATCGTTAGCGCGGATCAGGGTAAATCTTCGAGATCATCGACAGACAGAGCCCCGTCTGAGAGTAATTTGTAGATCTTAAATGCCTCTAAACCGTTCACACTAACTTGTTGATCTAAAAGGCCGTTCTCACTAATTTGAAGACCTTAAAGGCCTCTTAATCGTTCTCATCCATTTGAAGACCTTAAAGGCTCTAAGAAGACTCTAAACCGTTTTCACTAGATTGTTTACTTTAAAGGCCTGTAAACCATTCCCACTGATTGTAAACCTTAGGTGGCCTCTAAACCATTCTCACTGATTGTAGACCTTAAAGGCCTCTAAACCATTCTCACTGATTGTATACCTTACAGGCCTCTAAACCGTTCTCATTAATTTGTAGACCTTAAAGGCCTCTAAACCATTCACACTGATTGTAGACCTTAAAGGCCTTTAAACCGTTCTCACTGATTGTAAACCTTTAAGGCCTATAAACCGTTCTCATTAATTTGTAGACCTTAAAGGCTTTAAAGGCCTCACTGATTGTAGACCTTAAAGGCCTTTAAGACATTCTCACTGATTGTAGACTTTAAGGGTCTCCAAACCGTTTTCATTATTTGAAGACCTTAAAGGCCTCTAAGCAAGTCTCACTAATTGTAGACCTTAAAGGCTCCTAAACCGTTCTCACTAGATTGTAGACCTTAAAGACTGTAACGACCCTCTTTCGGGGTTGCTCGGCTTCGCCCGCCGGGGTCGGGGTTCGTTCAAAAATTTGTAGGTTCCGAGCCCCCTCGTTCCAAAATACCCAGGAAGAATACCAAATAAGTTTTTTGGTATATCCGCGTTTGGTTTTCTCAATACAAAGTGGAGTATCCGTCTTCTTGTTGCTACCCTGGCCACGCGGTGACCAAGGAACCGATTCTCGATGATTTGACCTTAAGGGCCTCTGAAATCCGTGGTGCTGACAGACCTTAAAGACCTCTATCCTTCCTTCTACTAACTAGTTGACTTTAACGGCCTCTCCACCCGCCCTTTTCCCAGGAAGCCAGAACGACCCAGCGGAATTTTTCCGGCAGCCAGGTCAACGGCGGTCATCAACGAAGCCGAACAGAGATCCAGCCACCTTGAGAAGACATGAGCGCAATCAGTTACTGTAACATATTGACATATATAAAGCCTCGATTATCGATTATTGTGTAATTTTCTGTGTATTATCCTCTGGGACTGGATGGGAATCTCTTCCAGCAATTCCACCTGAAGAGTTTCTGAGACGATCCCTGGCCATCCGTAAGTCATTTGAGCATCACAAATGGTTAAACTTCTCCAGCTTAACCTTAACCACTGCAGAGCAGTCCAAGACCTCCTGTTCTGAGATAAAGACCGACATCGATATACTAAGCGAGCCATACAAAGCAAAGCACGAAGGAGAACGGCTGCTTTTACAACCTAGGGTTTCATGCTCAACGATGGAGCAGTTGTTTTTTTTTTTTTTTTTTTTTTTTTTTTTTTTTTTGCGCGAGGTCCCACGTCCACCTCCCGCCCAACCGACCGAGGGGCGCAGCCGCGAGAGAAAGAAAATAGATAATAGAACGAGGAAAAATTAAGTTACAATTCTGGCTAATTCTACAAGCAATACAGTCTTTAGTTTTTGAAGGCTTTCAATGCCATCTATACTGTTAAAAAGACGATTGTAATCAGTACATAAAACCCTAAAGGGTTCATGCACTTCAAACTCTCGCCTACAGTGGTTAACTACTAAAGGGATATAAGTTCGAGATGTTAAACGGGGAACATGGAAGTTGAGAAGGCCTAGTAGGTAGGGGCTCTCCACATCTCCTTGTATAAGTTTATGTAAAAAGACGACGCCAAGCATCGTCCTACGATAAGCAAGAGAAGGTAAATTAATTAAAAGAAGTCTACTAGAATAAGACGGCAATCTAAGGTCAACATCCCAGGATAGGCCTCGGAAGAAAAAAAGTAAAAAGTTCTTTTGGACAGATTCGATGCGGTTACTATGGACTCCAAATTGAGGACTCCAGACACACGAACCGTACTCTAATATGGGGCGAACTAACGAAGTAAAAAGGGTCTTCGTTACATAAGGAGAGTCAAATTCCTTTGCCCACCTCTTAATGAATCCAAGCATGCCTCTGGCTTTGTTAACCATACAGGAAATATGTTCAGAGAACGAAAGTTTAGGATCCAAGCGGACCCCTAGATCATCTACCAGAGTAATTCTTTCCAAAGAGCAGTTGTTAAGCGAATAAGTGGCAAACAGGGGTGTGATGCGTGAAAAAGTCATCAGTTTGCATTTAGAGCTGTTGAGATGTAAAGCATTAGCATGACACCATGCTTGAAAGTTGTCAAGATCCGATTGTAAGTCCGATTGGCATGAACTATCCCTGTACTGCAAGCAAAGTTTAACATCATCAGCGTACATGAGTACTCTGGATTTAGTTAGAACCTGCGGCAAGTCATTGATAAACAATGTGAAAAGCAGTGGTCCAAGGTGGCTACCCTGTGGGACGCCAGATGTGACCCTGAGGCTGTTGGATAGAACGTTTTTAAACAGAACCTTTTGAGTCCTATCACTTAGATAGCTCGAAATCCACTTAAGAAGATCACTAGGAAACCCCAAAGAATCAAGTTTCCTAACCAGAAGAGAATGATTGACCGAGTCAAAAGCTTTACTGAAGTCTGTGTAAATAACATCGGTTTGAAAATTACGTTGGAAGCCCTTAATAACAAATGAGGTAAGTTCCAAAAGGTTAGTCGTGGTTGATCTTCGCCTCATAAAACCATGCTGACATGGAGAGATGACGGATCTGCATAAGTGTTGCAAGTGAGGAGTAATTACATTCTCGAAAAGTTTTGGAATTGCCGATAACTTAGAGATTCCTCTATAGTTACTGGCATCCGATTTGCTACCTTTTTTGTGGAGAGGAATAACAAATGATTCCCTCCAAATAAGGGGAAATTCTGAAGATTCTAAAGATAAGGTAAACAATTTAAGAAGGGGGTTACAC
This sequence comes from Drosophila truncata, assembly GCA_008042515.1. Lineage (NCBI taxonomy): Eukaryota > Metazoa > Arthropoda > Insecta > Diptera > Drosophilidae > Drosophila > Drosophila truncata. The sequence continues at coordinate 6,806 of VNJQ01005062.1, read as the reverse complement.
AGCGCCTCGGAACAATACCTAAGCACAGAGCCCGGTATTCCATCGGGACCTGGTGAATAAACTGGCTTAACGCGTTGAAGATCAAGAATAAGTGAGCTTTCATTTAAAATAGGACTGAAAATTAAATTCGAACTGGGCATAGCGGAAGAAACTATCTGATCTAAAATAGTAGAGGACGAATATGTAGTTTTAAAAAACTCAGCAAAAAGATCGGCTATTGCCTGATCAGAATTTGCTGTAGTGTTCCTAAATGAAAGCGAGGAAGGATATAAATTAGGTTTACGTTTAGTGTTAACAAAGTTATAAAACTGTTTTGGGTCCTGCGTGAACTGGACCTGACAACGAGTCAAGTAATTTTTATAACACTGAGCGTTAAGCACGGTGAAGTTAGACCGAGCACTGAGATAAGAGGAAAAGGAAGTTTTTGAACCGGTGAGTTTATATTTATTATAAAGCCTAGATTTTACATTTTTTAAGCGTGTTAGCTCTTTGTTGAACCAAGGAGGTTTATTAGAGACCAACGGATAGGTTACCGGAACACACAAGGAAAAAAATGAGTTCATGGCACTGTAAAAAATATCCACGGCGGTTGCCATGTCAGAGCACATGTAAAGATCGGACCAATTGAATTCAGATATTAGAGTGTTTAGCCTCTGATAGTCGGCTTTTCGGAAACAGCGGACTTTGGTTATTCCTCTACCAGATGTAGTTTCTAACACTGTCCCAGTATCGATAGTCACTTCGAAAGTTGGATGGTAAGGATCTTCAGGCTGCGTCATTGGAGGAACTCTGATTAGGTTTACACATGCAGGATCTGAAACAAAGCACAGATCAAGTAAGCGGTTTAAAGAATTAAAAACGTGGTTAACTTGCGATAGGGATAAATCAAGCAAGCCATTAATGAGGTCATGCTGTGCCGTAGTCTGAAGGACATTAGACACGCCATCATTAGACCAATGAGCCCCTGGTATATTGAAGTCACCTAGAGTCACTAATTGGTCCCTGTCAGAAAGCCTTCTGGAAACTGCCTGAATTGCCGAAAGGTGTTTCCAATAGGTTGGCTCTTCTGAAGATGGAGGAATGTAAGAGCAGGTTACATAAACAGTGGTACCTGTGAAAGATAATTTAACGCAAATGAATTCAATGTCCAAAAAATCGTCAGATACAACCTGTTCAGATATAAGGCCGGAGTCAACGGCAATTAAAACTCCGCCACCACGCTGAGAAAGACGGTCCAATCTGAAAATTGTGTACTTACTCTGGAGGATTTCGGAGCAAAAAATCTCCGGTTTCAACCAGGTTTCCGTAAACACAATTACCTGGGATGTAAAGGAAAAGCTATCAGAATACAGTTTAGAGAGCTTACTGCGTAAGCCCCTAGTATTCTGATAGGAAAGTAGTAAGGAAGTGGTTAGTTTTTTGGGACAGAAGGTACGGCGGTGGGCACTGCGGTTTGTGACGGCTTGGGTAGTTGTACTCCCACAGGCCGGTTTCTCTTACTTCGAGCCTCGTACTCCTTGACTACAACGTGCTCGGGCCAGAAGTCACCCGAGCAAATTGTGTCGAAGAGCTGGACTGAGACATTTATTTTAAAAGATGAAATGTCTCTGGCATACGAAAATTTGAATTTTTCCACTTTAATATTTCCGGCTTGAGTTTTGCCTTGTATATAGGCTAGTACATCTTCCGATGCGAGATCAGGGGCAAGCCTCGAAACAAATATTGTTTTCGATGGTGGAACTCCTATAAGGGTCTTACGTAACGAAATGTTACCAACATCGGCCGGTGTTCCGGGCATTGTTGGACCCTGGGTCGGTTTTATTGCAGGAATTTGCGGAGCCAATGATTTGGGCTCCGCAACGGACACATCGGAACTTGCTGGCTGAGCGGCTGCCGCTACCCCCGCGTACGATTCGGATACCGAATCTTTTTTCGTTCCTGATCTCAGAACCATTGGATTTGTTACTGGGACCAGGAGCTGTGGGGCGGGAATATGGCAGGAACTAGGTTGCTGTGGCTCACACAGTTGCAGTCGACCAGCAGCAGACTTTTTGCGTTTCGGCGACTCATTTAATAGCTTCATACTATTAAATTGAGCGTCTAGCGCGGAGAACAGGTCATTCGCTTTGCGAAAAGTGACCATAATCTCATTAAATCCACTTCTGGTCTGACGCATGAAGGATGATATTTCCTTCTCAACCGGTCGACAGTTCTCGCAACAATAACGCAGGCTGCTGGACACTGCGTCAGCTATGCGACCTGTCACCTCAATGCACTTTGCGTGCACTACCGTATCGCAAAGCCAGCAATGGAGACTTGGCTGGTCAGCCAAAATATATTTTTTTGGCAGTGTTTAATTCCACAGACAATAATTGAGGACATTTTCACAAACCCGTGAACCACTGTGGACACAATCAGTTCCGAAAAAAAGAACCAGAGAGAGAGAGAAAGAGAGCGAGAGGGTTAGTTTGTGAGCGCAAGAAATCACAAGAGCGAGAGGACTATGAACCGCTTAGCTGCAGTTAAAAGCTAACGACACTCAAGCGGGGAAAAAGAAAAACGGGATAAGAAGAAAAAAAAGAGAGAAAGATAAGATCACCTTCTTAGCACAACTAAAAATGTTTATTAAAACACTAAATTACACAGAAGAGTGCATGCACGAGCGGTAGCAAAACGGTATATATATTTACTGATGATAGTTAAAGAATATTGAGGAAACCCCGGTGGTTTAAAATCAAAATAAACAAAAATTCGGGCAAAACAAAAACACGACCGTTCGCTAAGAAGTGAGACAACGAATGAACGTCATAGGCTCCAGGACGAGAGAGGAACAAGTCGCCAACTTGCGGGAAGTTTTTCGCCGGCTGCGCCGACCGAACCTGAGGCTGAATCCAGGGAAGTGTCACTTCTTTCAGCGGCATATTGCCTACTTGGGGCATGTGATCAGCGAGACCGGGATACACACCGACCCAAAAAAAGTTGCCGGCGATCCGCGAACTACGGCCACCCACCAGCCTGAAGGAACTTCGGAGATGCTTGGGCGTCGCCTCCTGGTATTGCCGCTTTGTCCCCAACTTCGCCGATGTCTTGGAGCCCATGACATCGCTGCTGAAGAAAGGCCAAAAGTGGGAGTGGACCCAGCGGTAGGACCAAGCATTCCAGGAGTTAAAGGCTCTGCTGACGGAAGCGCCCGTGCTAGCATGCCCGAACTTCGGACAGGCGATCGTTCTACAAACGGATGCCAGTGAGTACGGCATTGGAGCCATCTTAACGCAGACCATCGAGGGACAGGAGCGAGTGATAGCCTACGCTAGCCGCCGCCTGAACGCCGCGGAGCGCAACTACTCGGTGACGTAGAAGAGGTGTCTCGCCATCGTGTGGGCCATCAGGAAGATGCGCTGCTACATCGAGGGATACCGCTTCGAGGTTCTGACGGACCACCAGGCCCTGAAATGGCTGAACTCGATCGACAACCCAACTGGAAGGATCGCTCGCTAGGCACTCGAGCTGCAGCAGTACCAATACGACGTCCACTACCGGAGGGAGCCCATAAGCTAGTGGCCGACGCTCTTTTGCCCCAACCGCTGCCAGAGGCGCAGCAAGCGCAGGTGCAAGGGACCAACTGCAAATGGCTCACAAGGATGCTGGAGAGAGTTCGGACCGAACCAGCCAAGTTCCCGGACTACAGGGAAGAAAAAGGGGAAAACTGTATCGCCGCATCGGGCTACGGCCACAGGAGAAGGAGTACACACCATGGAAGCTGTGTGTAGGAGCGGATTATCGCCATCGGGTCCTGCATGAGAATCACGACACTCCCACAGCCGGACACTTGGGAATCCGGAAGACCAGCGACCGCGTGGCCCTGCGCTATTATTGGCCAGGACTTTCCCGTGATGTCGCCCGCTACGTACGCCACTGCCTGAGCTGTCAACGGTTCAAAGTCAGCCAGGAGAAGCCGGCGGGACGAATGTTCACCCGTCGGCCCGCTACCACGCTCGGAGCAAGGGAACACGATGCTTTTGGTTTTCCTCGATTCCTTCAGTAAATGGGTGGAGTTGATCCCATTACGCAAGGCCACGGGAATTCATCTGGAACGCGCGTTTCGGGAACGGATCCTGAGCCGTTTCGGCGTGCCACGAGTGTTCGTTTGAAACAACGGCACCCAGTTCACGGGGCGATCGTTCCGGAACTTCTGCAAATCCCTGGGAATGGAACTACAGCATACAGCTCCATATACGCCGAGGCAGAACCCAACGGAGAGAGCCAACCGGACGATCAAAACTATGATCGCGCAATATCTGGATGGACACGCGCAGAATGAGTGGGACCAGCTGCTACCCGAGATATCGCTGGCAGTCAACAGCAGTATCTCCGACACGACGGGATTCAGCCCAGCCTTCCTGGTTCAGGGAAGAGAACCACGGCTACCTCACGCTCTCTACGACGAAGTTACACCGGGACGCGGAACTCCAGAGGTAACACCAATCGAACGAAGCTAACAGCTGCGTAACATCTTCGAGGTCGTTAGGAAAAATGCGAACCGCGCATCGGCGGATCAGAGTCGCCACTACAATCTCCGCCGACGGATATGGAAGCCGCCTGTGGGATCGCTAGTGCTGGTACGACGCCACGCCCTGTCGAATGCCGCCGAGGGATTCGCAGCAAAGCTGGCGGCAAAATACGAAGGGCCGTTCAGAGTCGCTAAGTTTCCATCACCCAACATTGTGCAGTTGCGCATACCCGGCAGTCGTCGACGGCGGACCGCCAGCTTGAACCAGCTGAAACCCTACCGCAGCGAGAAAACCGACACCGAGGATGGTGCCGAAGAGGACTTGGAGGGAGCTATCCAGAACGGCGGAAACGTCCACGCTAGGAGGCCAGATCTAGGCTCCGCCCCCCCGTCGGGGGGAACACCAACAAAAAAAAAGAAAACCGGGCCGAAAGGCGAAAAGAACGAAATCCCAACTTAGTTCCAACCGTCAACTTTTCCCATCGCGAAGAGTTAGGTTATAGATAGGGCTCGGATCAGCAGAGCACACCACTAGGTAGGGTAACGGGGGAAGAACCATCATTAACCAACCTTTTTTCCACCCACAGATCCAACAACAAGCCAGCGTCTGCGACAGCGCCGCGATTCCTCAACAGAGGCAGCGGATCCAACAACAAGCCAGCGTCTGCGACAGCGCCGCGATTCCTCAACAGAGGCAGCGGATCCAACAACAAGCCAGCGTCTGCGACAGCGCCGCGACTCCTCAACAGAGGCGCAGCAGCGGATCTAGCAGCAAGACAGCGACGCGCCCAACAATGGAGCGAGAAAGGGAGGGGCTACCGGCCTACTTATGGCCAGCGGGCCGACCACTCACACGGGTGGCGGTCGCGGCCGAACTAATGGGGCCACCACCGCTGACGGCGGCCATCCACGCCCGTCGCGCCGGGGACCCCCTACCCATACGGGACTATTCATGGCTGGCGGCGGCAGTGGATGAGAGCTTCGTGGGGCTCCACATCGACGGAAGGCGACGCCCTATGCCGGGGGACGACCCATTGGAGCCGGCCGTGAGCGCCGAAGTAATGCGGCCATTGGTGGTGGACGTCGGTCAGGACCACCATGGGGACCCACGCCGACGAGTCGGGCCATCCCTACTGAACTTATTGCCAGCTGCAGGGACCCCGGGAGCACCGCCTGGGCGACCCCAGCCAGAGCCAGCGGCAGGCAGCGAGGAGGAAGGCGTGCCCGAGGAGCAACCATGCGGAGCCGCGCGTAGGCAGCCCACCCCCCGGGGAGGCAGACGGACACCCAGGAGCGGGAGAAGTCCTCGCCCACCAGGCTGCCATGGGAATTTCCCATCGGCGACGGGGCACCACCGTCGACGTTGGCGCGCGAGGCAGCGGAGGAGCTACGCGCATGTTTCGGCGACATTCCCCAAACCGTCCTGGAGGCGCTGGCGCCGATACCTGGACTCCTCGGAGCCGCATACGAGGGGGTGTCAGAAGACGATGACGGGCCGCCACCCCTGGTACCCATCACCGGGGCTCAAAGGCAACACCCGCCGAGCTACGACCCTACGGCCGAGGGCTACATCGCGCAATACATCCCGGCCCGTTCCCCCGGGCCATGGGAGGCGGCAGCAGACGCACCGCGCCAGCAGGGGATAGTGTAGTATGCACATATATTGAGTACCCACTGTACTTAGCGGGTACACACTGTAACACTTAGTTGCAATGTTTATTCAGAGTCCCGGTCATAAACCTAAAGTGGACGAAATATGAACTACCCATTTATGTATATATCGGCCCGCACACAAAGAGTGCAAGTGTCAGCATAAATGCTACACGCGCGGACCACATGTATGTATGTGCATATACCTCCGCGCTCAGTCCAAAAGAGCATAGCTATGTATTTAAGAATATATATATACAACTCCCCGCTGCCGCTGTTGGCAGCGCAGCTAAGGGACTTAGACTTCCTTAGCTTTAAATTCATATTCGATAGGACACAGATCAATAAGAGTTCGGAGCGACAACAATGGTCGCTCCGACTAATCCAAAGAAATATTAAATAAAAACTAAATTCCAAAGAAACCAATTCCTGTTTTTACTGGCGACCACGAGTGGGCACTCCTTCAACACTACATGCTTCACGTAACTCTACATGGCGACCGTGACACAGAGCTGAAGCTCTTCGGAAAATAAAAAGTGAAAAAGTGAAAAAAAGTAAAAAAAAAAATAATAAAACAAAAACTATGGTGTGCACATCCGCACACTATAGCAACGTAGGAGTAGCAGACGAGCTACGGAAAGCATAA
>VNJQ01005061.1:0-138737 GCA_008042515.1 Drosophila truncata | reverse complement strand
AAAATATAATTTACAGAATATTCTGCAAGGGTATATAAACTTCGGCTCCGCCCGAAGTTAGCTTTCCTTTCTTGTTCATGTATTTTTTCAGTTATTTTTCCAGTTTTTTTTTCAGCATCTATCTCATAATTATTTTTCAACTTTATTTTTCACTTATTTTCTGAGTTATTTATTTTTAGTTTTATTTTCTCAACATTTTTCCAACTTTTCTGTCTCAGATAAACTTTTCCTTTTCATAAGTGTTTTGATCAGTTTTTCTCAACTTTGTTCACATAATTATTTTCAACTTTGTGTTTTTGATCTTTTTACCCGAAGAGCTTCTGCTCTTGGTCACGGTCGCCATGTAGTGTTGTCCTTATACACATCCCATTAAGAAGACTTCTCTGTTTTTAGGTTTGTATGTTTTTAAGTTTAATTAATATTTATCTTGGAATGAGCAGCAATGGTGCCGCTCTGAGTCCAATTTGTTTCTGAATTATTACAACATTCCTTAAGTCTAATTTAAGCTAAGTCTCGTAGCTGCGCTGCTCGCAGGCGGCGGCAGAGAGACGGCTTTGTTCCCATATACTTATGTATAAAGGAATGTACTTATATATACTGGCTATGCGCTCTGATATCGAGGCGCGAGGGGTATGCATATGCTGTCCGTTCGTTACAATTATGCCGACGCTAGCACTCTCTGTGCACGGGCTAAGCCATAGTGGTCGGTTCATATTACGGTCACCTGGGGTTTATGACCGGGACATTAAAAATATGTTAACACTGCAACAAAGCGTTACAGTGCGTACCCTTTAAGTACTCTTGGTACAGTGGGTATTCAATATATGCGCATACTACACCATCCTTTAATATGCAGATGGCGCTAGCCCAGCCCTTCTCTAACATAGATGGCGCTAGCAACGTCTGCAACAAGCGTTACAAATGCCCCCCTCATATTTGGACGTTGAGCAACTCGTGGCGAATTTCTGGCCGCAAGCTCCTACGCAAAACCTCAACGGTTGACGGCTCCGATAGAGGCACCTCTAATCCATCCATTAGCGAAACTATGGCTTTCCTGATATCGACATCGGTTCGCGTATCCCTGTATTGTTTTCGAAGAGCCCGACAGAGAAGATCCCAACGAAGAACAGGAGCTGTTTTATGGAATCGCCAGTAAAAATCTCTGGCTTTTCCTTCGAACAAAAGGCTAGCATTTCCACATAACAGTGTAAAGTCGACGGCATCTGAAAGGTTATAACCCTACAAACTGGACACTCTCGATGCTGCCTAGAATACGGAGTGATACAGGACTTGTGAAATTCATCGCCACACTTCAATTTGTATGTTGCGGATATAGATAGCTCTTTATCGCAAAGCCTACATTTGGGAACGCTTTCGCTTTCCTCTTTCTCTTCGTCGCTCTTTTTTCCAGACGTTCTAACTTTAATTATTAAATCGAAAGAATTTGGCAGAAATTTAAATTAACAGTGAGCTGAATGCTAAAGTAAACACTAAGGATAAAACTTAATCGAACAATCTTAAGCTTGCGAGCTTATCTTTATCTTTATGTATGTAAAGCTTCTTTATTTACTGACCCTTCAGTACCATTCCTCAAGGATTTTTCAAGGAATTGCCACCCAGGGAATCCTCGGGGTATTTTTCATACAAACCATCAAGGAAGAATTCCTCGCATCGAGGAATTCGAACTCCCCGGGGAATTCTGCAGGATTCCTGCAGCAATTCGACGTGAATTTCTAACTAAATACCCCAAGGAATACCTGGGAAATTTTCAGGGAAAATAGAGAGGAATTAGCCAGGATTCGCAGAGGAATTCACTGAGGATTCGAAGAGGAAATAGTCAGGAGTCGTTGGGGAATTCATGGAGGAATCAGAGAGGAAATAGCAGGGATTTGTAGGAGAATTCATGGAGGATTCTGAGACGAAACAAGAGGGTTTGTAGGGGAATTCATGGAGTATTCTGAGACGAAATAACAGGGATTTGTAGGGGAATTCACTGAGGAATCTGAGAGGAAATAGCAGGGAATTCATAGAGGATTCTTACATATTATTGTTACATATTACATATTATTGTTTTTATTTTTTTTCTTGTTATTATTATTTTTAACACAAGTTAGCGCGTGTCCCAATAATTTCTCCGGCGAGTTCCCCGGAGCCACGCTAGATATACTATCTGTAAATAAAATAAATAAAAATTAGAAATTGCTTACATTATTTGTAATTAAAATAAAATTAAAAAACTACTAATATTTACAAATCTCCTGTCCAAAATACAAATACCCTGTGCATCCTCTTCAAAACTATCTACTTCAACTGGGATGTGTTCTCCTACATATCAAAAACTATCTGGCCTTTTATTTTTTAGGGTACATCCCTTCAACTTTAAAACACTACCTATTAATTTTACATTATCTAACTCCACCCGAATATCCCTATCCTCTAATATCTTCCTATTTATCTGCTCTAGAATTTGGGTGGGCTTTCGGACAAATCTCTTGAGAGTTTGCAGATAGTTTTCAAATGAATAAGAGGACCCTGAAACCGGATCACCAATTTGCTGAATGGTCTCTCTTACATGAAGTAAGCCATGGACATTGTATGATACACTGCTCTGTCCAAAAATGGTGGGGAAATTCGAACCGAACAAATCCAACATATTTTGGGCAGTATTGATGTTGGACTCTCGTTGTGAATGAGAGGACAACATCCTGAAAGTGTGGTAAATCATCCAATGACCTTGGCTTTCTTCCAAACTCTGTGGGGACATTACTTCTCAGTGATTTTAAGCATTCCGAAATTAAATTTTTGCTTGGTTTGGAAACCCTAAACTCATTATTAATTTTGTTACCTACTATTTTAAGTAAAAATTTTCGCATGACACCTAATTCAATTAGGTGCATACAATCTAGAGGGACTTGGGCCACCATTTTGATCCCAAGTTTTTCTATGTAAATATTCTACCTTATGATGTTCTGTGTATGTTCTAATGCTAAAGTTTTCATCTGATATCAATTCAGCACGTTCAGTGCTGAATGTCAATACAGACTCTACTTTTTTCGCTACTTGAGTGCATTTAATACAGCCATGGCTGGACGTGTGTCCAGGCGTGCCTGTAATAAATGCACGAGCAGGTGCATCACATACGATTGCCCTAATTTCCAAACCAATTTTTCTATTGGAAATAGTTAAACCATTATTAATAAATTCAGACAACTCGGACGAAAATTTTGACAAAAAATCATTGCAATTGGAAGGCTTATTATGGCCCAGAAAAACTCCTATTGGCGGCCAGGGAGATTATTAATTCTAATAAGAATGGGCCATAATTGTGCCCGAGAACTTTTAAGTGGAAGTCCGTCAATGCTTAAATCAATACTGAGAGCATCTGGCAATTGAGGGAACACTGATAATTTATTTAATTGTTTAGATAACCCGATATGCAAATAGGACCCGCCCGCTATTTTACATAAATCGGGTTTTTCTAAGCAATTAAATTTATAAAAGGGCTTTACTTTGACCCCTTGAGCATTTCATATCTCAACGAGGCCAATGGCACATGCTCGTGTCGGCTTATGCTCTAAATATCAATATTTTAATTGCGTATTTAAGTCAGATCCATCACGAGCATGTGCCTCTAAGCTACCTACATCAAAATCACTAGCTCCTATTTCATCAATTTCCAAACTTGGCTCGAAAGATTCCCCCTTGTGCTAGGCCCAGCTTCTAAATCTAAATCTAGGGGCCTTCCATGAGCACGCTCTAAAATGTTTTCCCTAGCCATAGATGTTAATTTCCTAATATGTCTTGAGCCAAATCATTTTTTCCCTTTGTTAACTTTATTTTGGGTAATTAAAAAACTTTATAAGCGTATTTAATTTTATTTTATTGAGTTATTAATTTTATTGTTTTATTGTATGTATAAATATTTATGATTAATATTTTATATTTTGCTATGTTCGTTTTGAATAATATATATATATTTTTTTTGTAGTTTTAGTTGCATTTATTTATTTAAATAAAAAAAATTAGGATTTTGGTAAGTTATTATAGGTGGAATATTATTTTTAGAAGACACTATTTTCAGGGATTTTTATTCTTCTTTTATATTTCGGAAAGAAGCATAACTTTTTTTAATATTAAAAATATCTTTAAGCAAATCAAAAGACTTCTTAACTGTAACTGTAAATATAATTGACAGGGCTAATGGGAGCCAGTAAATGTCGTTGGAGATAAACAAACAATACACAAAATAAATAAATAATTAATTATAACAAATAATTAATAATTAATTAATATGGGCATATATATATGTATGCACATATGTAAATACCGAGCGGCAAATGACGTTTAATACATATATGTAAGTACCGCTCGGTACGGCCACTCGGTATTTATTAAATAACGTAATTATGTATATGTTTTTGTTTTTTGATTCACTTATTAACTTATTATTATTAACTTGTGACTAGGGAAACACGTGCAGCTTCGGTGCCACTTGAATATCAAATGCAATGAGAAGGGGAGAGGCAAGACGAAACCGAAAACCGACGACCGAAAATTTTGGCACGCGCCAGGGTATAGTCGACCAAAGCAATGCCTTGTAATTAGAATCGTACAAGGCAAATAATCAAATATGAACATTTTGGCTTTGCTTAAAGCAAATTATTAATACATGTCAATATACCATTTGATTAGATAAGTACAAATTAGTTAAATATAATCTTAAATATATATAAATATTTCAACATATTTTAAAAAGGGTATTCTAACGTCGCTTCCATTCATTTGGTTTTTGACACAGATTTTTTTTCTCTCCCTTCCCTCCATCCACATCTCTCTAATTGTCTCTCTGTCGCGTGCCGCTGCTCCGAAAATATGAAGTCGGAGCTTCGAGAATTATCGTCAAAAACCGAAAGCAGGTAGACGTTTCGCTTTCCCTTTCGTTTCGAAATTCAGTAAACGAAGCCCATGCAATTTGTTTTTGTTTTTCGGACATGTCGCCAGGAAAAGGTCGGGAAGGGAATTTTGGTACTGAAGGGGACTGACTCTCTCTTATTTACTTGTGTTTAACTGCGGTCAACGACCTTGCAGATCCGAACAGCTGCTTAGTTTGGCCTTTTCTTGCATGCGACAAAAAAATCCCTGCTCAAACTGGAGCTTAATTGTTTCTCTTGCAGCTCTGGGTGCCGTATGACGTCACACCAATATGTAAACACAAATAAAACAGTAGTTAAATATGTAGATCGACATAAAAAATAAATAAAAATATTTGTAAATAAGAAAGGAAATAAATAAATGAATAAGAAAATCAAAGCAAATATAATAAATATATGGAAATGTACGGAACGGATTAGGACTATAGAAGTTTAAATTTAGCGCCCCTAGAAGTCAGTATTTTTATGAGCTAGGGACTTAAGTTTATGTTACTCGGTCTCACCAAATAGATAAAAGCGTAAACAATATTTTGGCGGATCATTTAGACCGATTTGCGCCATCACAGGAAGAGGGAAAAGAAACTGCGGTATGTTAGCGAGAGAACTGTAATTGTAAGAACTAACTAATATGATTTCAGAATAAAACCTACACTCCAACTACTGTCCACTTTATGAGATTTGAGTGTTTGTTTAAAGGCATCCCCCGTGATCGGCCAAGCGGCGATATTTTCTTTTATTCGCACTCTGCGAGAAGATGCCCACGAAACATTCGCCCCGGTGGAGCCCCAGGCTGGAAGCTTCGGATGTCGGGGCACGCGGCGTTGGAGTGAGCGGTGCGGCGCCAACACCGCCATGTTTGAGTGGAATGCTGCCAAGCAAGGGAGCAGCGCCACGGCAGAGTTTGAGTGAAAACCTGCCCAGACAGATGAGCGAATACGTGCAAACGGAGCTTGGAGTGGCGCCATCGTTGCAATTGCCGCCGGCACAATTGAGTGCAAATTTGTCGCCACAATGGAGTGGAAATTTGGCGCCGACGCTCGGCGGCCATTGGGCAAACGGGCAACCCGTCAAACACAATTTGGAGGTATCTGCACCATCACCCCTATCATATGGAGTGGCGTCGGCGAGCATACCTGGATGGACGCCATGCAGATTACCTGATCTTCCCGACTTCGAGGGTCAGCCAGAGGAATGGCCAATATTCCTGTGCGCGTTCACGGAGACAACGGCAGCCTACCAGTGCACGGAATTGGAAAACAACCAAAGGCTAGTGAAAGCCCTGAAGGGCGAGGTCCGTGAAACAGTGAAGTCGTTGCTCGTCCATCCCAGAAATGTACGAGCTGTTATGGAGCAGCTTCGAGTCCGGTATGGACGTCCGGAGCTACTCATCCGTAGCCAACTGGATAGCGTGCGCGATGTGCAGCCAGGAGGCCAACATCGCAAGGATCGTGCCGTTCGCGATGAAGGTGAGCAACCTGGCAGCGTTCCTGCAGTCAACCACGGCCGGCAACCAGCACCTAAGGAACCCAACCCTAATGGAGGAACTGATCGCAAAGTTGCCGCTGAGCAAGTGGCTGGACTGGGCGAAGCACGCGGCCACGATACAGCCGTATCCGACAGTGGTGCACCTGAGCGAATGGCTTCATGAATTCGCGAGATTGGTATGCACTGTCATGGACGCCGGAGCCAAGGAGCAACCGAAGCGAAGGATCCTGCACGCGAATAGTGTTCGCGAGGAGGAGCAGTACGCAGACCGCCCCAGATGTTGCCCCAGATGTTGCCCCATATGTGAGGGACACCACCAGATCAAAGACTGCAAAGAATTTAACGGCGTTTCTACAACAGTGCGGATCGAGTCCGGGAGGAAGTTGAGGCTATGCTTCTCGTGTCTGGAGCCTGGACACATGTCCCGGTTCTGCAGAGAGAGCCGCGGATGCAACGTCTACGGATGCCAAATGAGGCATCACTACCTTCTCCACGAGTCACCTGGACATCCCAAACGGCCGCCAGTCGCAGATGGAGGCCGCAGGAGGGATCGGAGAAGCAGTCAGGACCGACAGCCGTAGAGACAGCAGCAAACGGAGGGGAATGCCACGGCCAGTGGATTCCAACGAGAGGAGTCGTCCTACGTCTGACGCGGGGCGCGACCGAGATGAAAGGCGATCGAAGAGCGACCGCCAGGAATTAACGCACTGAAACCTGAGCTGCGTCGATTCGATTGGAGGTCACCTTCTATTTCGGATTCTACCCGCGACGCTGTACGGGGAGAATACGCAGGTCGACACCTACGCACTACTGGATGAAGGATCGTCTGTCACGCTCTTCGACGACGAACTCATCCGCAGCCTGAATTTAAAAGGCGAGAGTCGCCAACTGAACGTGCAGTGGTTTGGTGGGAAATCTGCCAAAGAGCACACGAAAGTGGTCAGCCTGCAGATCAGTGAAGCGGGCAAGCCAAAGCGCCATGCGCTAAAGAACGTGTACGGAGTGGCCAACTTGAACCTTCCGATGCAGAGCCTGCGTCAGGAGGATGTAATTGCAGCGAAGGTGAATGCGCGCCTGCCCGTGAAGCCGTACAGCAATGCAACGCCGAGGATCCTGATTGGACTGGATCATGGGCATCTTGGAATACCCCTCAGAACCAGAAGCTATGGATCTGGAGGACCATTTGCAGCAGCCACTGCACTCGGATGGGTTGTGTATGGACCAGTGAACGGAAAGGCGAGCTCACCGCTCCAGAGTTCGTGCCTCCTAGCCGTGCCCCAGGATAATCTTCTGGAGAAGATGGTCAGCGATTATTTCGAGATCGAGAATTTCGGAGTAAAGCCGGCACAGCCAGTCGCAACTGGTGGAGTGCAGCTGTCACCGTCAGTCGCAGATGGCGGCGACGCACGGGCCCTGAATATCTTGGAGGAGACGACTAAGCGAGTAGGCCGACAATACGAGACCGGGCTGCTATGGAGATATGACGAAGTGAGACTGCTCCTGGCACTCAGGAGACTCGTCAACATCGAGAGAAGAATGAGGAACGATGTGGACTTCGCGTGGGCCTACAAAGGAATAATGTATTACGTCAAGAATTGGTACGACGCCTGGAGCCCCAGGAAGTTCAAAGGTTCCAGGAAGGCAAGTTATGGTACCTGCCGCACTTTAGGGTGATAAATCCGAACAAACCTGGAAAAATCCGGCTTTTCGACGCGGCTGCCAAGGTGAACGGCGTGTCCCTCAACTCAGCTTTAATGAAAGGCCCACAGCGCTACAAGCCCCTCCCAGCAGTGCTCTTCCATTTTCGGGAAGGAGCAGTTGGGGTTTGTGCAGACATCAAGGAGATGTTATATCAGGTGATGATGCAGCCACAGGACAGATGCGCCCAGAGGTTTCTGTGGAGAAACGGAGATGACCGGCGGGAGCCGGACACATACGAGATGCAAGTGATGACGTTCGGAGCAACTTGCTCACCATGCTCGGCGGACTACGTGAAAACTGTGAATGCTTCGCAGTACAGCAGCACGGATCCGCGAGCAGCCCTGGCCACTAAGGAGTATCACTACGTCGACAGTTTCACCAGTGAAGAAGAAGCTATCGCGGTTTCGACACGGGTGAGAGAAATTCATGCAGATGGAGGATTTGACTTGTGTCGATTAACCTCTAGTTCGGCAAGTGTGGTCAGAGCGTTGAACCCACTTGAATCCATCGCTAGCGTCAAATGGACCGAAGCTGAGGAGAAGGTACTAGGAATGTACTGGCAGCCGGCTACAGATGACTTCAAGTTCGGCGTCAAATATCATCGAGTCCCGAGAAGCGTGATGACAGGGGAACGCGTCCCTACCAAGAGGGAGTTCCTAAGCCTGGTCATGTCCACGTTTGACCCGATTGAATTCCTGAGCTGCTACATGGTGACAGCCAAGTTGTTGATGCGAGTGATTTGGCGAAGAGGAGTCAACTGGGACGAGCCGCTTCCAGACGAATTGGCCACAGCCTTTGAGGACTGGCGGCAAAGAATGACCAAAATCAAAGAGTTCCAATGTCCACGCTACTACTTCGGCGGTGGACGCGTGCGGATGCTACAGCTGCACATCTTCGTGGACTACAGTCAGTCGGCGTTCGCAGCAGCGGCCTACTGGCGGGCTACATATGAAAACGGAAAGGTGCAGGCGCATTTCATAAGCTCCAAGACGAAATGCGCTCCGATGAGGACTATGTCAATCCCGCGGCTGGAACTTCAAGCAGCAGTATTGGGCACCAGACTGATGGACACTGTCAAGCAGGAGCACGGCGTAGCGATCAGCAGCTGCGTATTATGGACGGACTCTAAGACCGTGTTGCACTGGATAAGCAGCACCCACCGGAGATACAAGCAGTTCGTCGGTAACCGGGTGGCAGAGATCTTGGAATCCACGGAGGCATCCCAGTGGAGATGGATTCCCTCGGCCGAAAACGTGGCAGATGACGCGACGAGGCCGTGCAAGGCCGTGGACGTAAGCACTGTTTCGCGATGGCTAGGCGGTCCACCATTTCTACGAGGACCAGAAAAGAGCTGGCCAAAATCGAGCGAGGACTGGGTTCCCCCGACGCCCGACGAAGAGGAAATGAAGTGTGAGTTTGCCTTGGTCATGGTAAACTTCATATCCTTGCAGAGGTTCTCGAACTACAATCGATTGGTGAGGAGCACCGCATGGGTGCTCAGATTCATCCGATGGTGCCGTGGACTACGATACGATGGAGAAGATCACGGACTGACGTCGATGGAGTACTCTGAAGCTGAGCGCGCACTGGTACGGTAATCGCAGCGAGAAGCGTTTGCTGAGGACGCACGAGGAAAAGTCGCCAAGGGCAGCCGACTGCATGGACAGTCCCCATACTTCTACGAGAACGGAGTAATGCGAGCCAGCGGAAGGATCCACGACGCGGCGTGTGTGCCATACAGCGCACGTCGACCGATCATACTGTCTCACGAGGAGGCATTGGCGGAGATGACCGTGCAGCATCACCATGAGAGGATGTGCCACCAAAACACGGAGGCAACCATCGGAGCGATCCGGCAGAAGTTCTGGATCACTAACTTACGGAGGCTGCTACGGAGGGTGGTGAGCAAATGCAACGTTTGAAAGCTGCGAAGAGCACAACCAGCTCAGCCCGAGATGGGTCTTCTGCCGGAGGACCGGCTGGAGGCCAACGGATGGCCTTTAAGTTTACCGGATTGGACTACTTTGGACCGTCGCACGGAGAAGAGGTGGGTGGCACTATTCACGTCTCTGACCACAAGAGCTATCCACTTGGAGATGGCTCACGATTTGTCCACCGATTCCTGCATAATCGCCATGAGGAACTTCATGAGCCGACGTGGACCGGTGGTCAGGATAAGGAGCGACAATGGAAAGAACTTCGTTGGAGCCGACCGCGAGGCCAAGAGGTTCAGCGAAGTATTTGAGGCTGCACAGATTCAGGGTGGGCTGTCGTCCAAAGGAGTCGAATGGATCTTCAACTGCCCGGCGAACCCAGCTGAGGGTGGCGCCTGGGAAAGGATGGTGCAGTGCAAGGATGGTGCAGTGCGTGAAGAAGGTGCTGGCGCACACGTTGAAGGAGCTCGCGCCCAAGGAGCATGTGCTGGAGAACCTACTGATTGAGGCGGAGACCATAGTTAACTCTCGTCCGCTCACTCATCTACCAGTGACGGTGGACCAGGAGGCTCCACTGACACCCAACGACTTGCTGAAAGGAGCACCCGATATTCCAGATCTTCCCAAGGATGACGGACAGGAGTCCGTGAGATGCGCTACTAGGAAGCAGTGGCGCATAGCGAGGATGATGCGGGATAGATTCTGGAAGCGATGGATGCATGAGTACCTGCCGACTCTTGTGCGCAGGGAAAGATGGTGCAAGCACTGAAACGAGGCGTCGTGGAAGAGGTGTTCACCGGAAGAGATGGAGTACTTCGTCGAGCGGCAGTTCGGACTACCGATAGAGCCAAGACGACAATGCGTCCCGCTTCGAAGGTAGCTGTCCTGGACGTGGTGAATGCGGCTGGTTCACGGGGGTGGGGATGTCGCGGAACGGATTAGGACTATCGATAGTTCAAGTTTAAATTTAGCGCCGCTAGAAGTCAGTATTTTTATGAGCTAGGGATTTAAGTTTATGTTACTCGGTCTCACTAAATAGATAAAAGCGTAAACAATATTTTGGCGGATCATTTAGACCGATTTGCGCCATTACAGGAAGAGGGAAAAGAAACTGCGGTATGTTAGCGAGAGAACTGTAATTGTAAGAACTAACTTATGTGATTTCAGAATAAAACCTACACTCCAACTACTGTCCACTTTATGAGATTTGAGTGTTTGTTTAAAAACATTCCCGTGATCGGCCAAGCGGCGATAGAATAAATAAATAAACGATAATAGTAATCAAACTTCTAAAAGATAAACTCATAAAAATAGTTTGCCTTCAACCATAGGAATTCTCCCTGTAAAAATATTAACAACAACTTGATAAGAAATCTGAGTAAAAAAGGAGACGAAAACAATTGCTTGTTGCTTATGCAGAGCTACGTCTTAAGTGTTGACAAAAACAAACACCTGTTGACAGTCGAACTCAGACTCACAAACAACAATAACAATGTGAGCGAAGCTTTCACAGCTGAAGCTTGCTCTATACCCTACTTGCGCGATCCGGCATCTCGATCTCGCTGCAAAGCGTGGCCAGTGAGTCTCGTCTAAAAGATTCTCTACTGTAAATCCAATGCACTTCACCAGCGCGATGCCCGTCGCAAAAAGGAAGTATGGGTCCTTGGTGCAGTCTAATTATCCGAGGTCAGGAAAAGATCCTTTCACCTGCAAATCCAAGCGTCTAAATAGCCTACACTTTTGGTCCCTCAAAATAATGACATAGGAAAGATTTTGCCTCTTCTTCTCCTATCAGCTGTGGCTAGTTGAAGCCTGCGTACAAACATCTCAACTATAATCCTATACACCTGATTTAGAGATCGGAGTGAAACGAGAAGATAAATATTTGGCAGAATGTTTTGGCAACCATTGCACTATGGGGAATTTGCCCGATTTTATGGTATTTAGTCATTTTATCAAACTATAAATATTTGAGTTTTTTTTATGTAAACATATTAAAAACATATGGCTCTTTAAAACTCCATACCAGAAATGTTAATTAACAGTGCACTGTTAAGTATAATCTTTGTTAAAGTCAGCTGTTGCAGCCAAAAAAACGCTTGCTTGAAAATGGGCAATTTTTTGTTGGAACTTTGAAAGTGCATAACTCAGAAATGGCACAAGTTTTTGGATCAATTTTTTAGGACACTAATCATACGGGTTTCAATTTTATACTGTTATCATTGGAATTTCGATTCATGCGTGTCTTTTTAATATTTAGCGAATTTTGTAAGTGTTCTCAAAGGTAATTTTTTGGAAAAAAAATTTAACTTTACGTAGACTTACAAAAAATACATATCGTTCTAACAGTGTAAGTCCAGTATATATCGTAGAGCCATTAATTATGAATAAAATGCAATTTGTCTCAATGTGCACAAATCCGCACAACTTGCGTAAATTCGTTTTTTGTCAAGTAACTTCCCGTTTTCAAGCGCTGAGCTCTTAGAAGTATTGCGAATTGAATCGGACCACTTTTACCAAAAAATGCGATTGTTGACTAGGAATAAAGTCAACAATCGCAAATTTGATAAAAATATAGATATTGTAACCCATAATAACTATTTAAAAAGCCAAAGCAACATTTTTTTTAGAATGTACGTGCTAAAAGGATAAAACGCTAATTTCTCGATCGTTCCTATGGCAGCTATATGATATAGTGGTCCGATTGTCATGAAATTAAAACCGAAATTCTAAAATAATACAAAATGACTATGTTTCAAGTTAAATGAAAATATGTTAAAAGTTGGCAAAGTTAGAATTTTTTATTTCGTCAGGGAAGGGCGGAGCCACGCCCATTTTTCCAAAAAGATGGCTTTCGGTGTTTATAACAATAATAAGAAAACCGTTTTGAAAAATCTTACTTAGTTTGAAAGTTATTAATTAATACCATAAAAACGGGCAAATTCCCCATAGTGCACTGCCTGCAGAACTTGCGTCACACCTACTACTAATGCTTGTTCACTGTAATGTTAAACGAACAATTAAAAACGTTTACTTTACACATTATTATTTAACCTTCATTCCTTATGATTAATGTTATTATGTTTTGAATAAATCCTCCATTGTAGCTACTCGTATTCTCTGTTTTCCTTCAAACACAATCACAACATAACGGTTCCTGATTTGTTTACTTTTTGCAGGCAGTGTGGCATGTGCGCGCCGCCCTTATCGCCCGCGTCGGGCGGTGGTGGTGCGATGTGGGAAAAATCGGGAGCGGAATGACATAAGGGGCGCGTATATGTACACACACAAGAGCACACACATACAGGCGCTCTCACACTGACGCAGTCGGGCCCCGCATAGGGCACACACGGATACGCAAAAGAACCGTTCGTTTCATTCGCTGTCGCGCCGCTGACAATTGACATTCAATCGCATTTCTTTCCATTTGCTTTTTATTTTCACCCCCCTCCTACTGCTTTATGTTTCTCCTTTGGTCCGGCGTCAAGCTGCCTTTTGAATATTAAACAACGACGAACTGCAAAAATTCGAGAAGCGGCTAAAAAAAATCAAAAATCACTGTCGTTTCGAAGGGAGTGTGTGGAAATTACTACCACAAGTACACACAAATATAAAAAAAAAACTAAGCAGAAGCGCGACAACGCCGGCAGAGGCAGAAGCAGAAGCAGAAGCGGCGACAAAAGCAAAAAAAATCCGAGGAGAATCAGAAACTAATCAGCCGGCGGCATAGGCGATCCATCTAGTCCCCAGTGATCGGAATAATTCGCAATGGAGGAGAACAACTCCCGTGTGCTGAGCCTGCTCGGCGGTTTGGCCATCGGCATTGTGGGCTTCCAGGTGTTCCGCAAGGTCCTGCCCTGGATTTATGCGAATGTGGTGGGGCCCAAGGTGTTTGGCTCCTCCGTGAATCTCGCCAAGATGGGCGAGTGGGCAGGTGAGTGTTCAGTGGTCTAGCCAAAGATGCAAAGGTGGAAGAAATACCAAAAAAATAAATAAATATTCGGTGATAACCTCAATTAAATGTAGTTCCTGTGAAATTTCTAAAATAAAGTGCCAAATTTCTATATTTCTGCTAAAAAACATTATTTTTTCACCTTACAAGTTAAATATTATACAAATTGTGCTTTATGTTGCTTTAATTGTAATATTTTCTAAATAGAAATGAAGAAAACTAGGCACATAATCACCTATAATTGGTACAATTTTATGTTTTCCGTGTGCTGCGATAAGAAACCTGCCCACGCCCCTTTTAGCCCACTGATAACCCTTGGTATAACCCCTGGCTAACGTTCTTTATTAACTTTTATATATTTCCTTTCAGTTGTCACCGGATCCACCGATGGTATTGGCAAGGCCTACGCCAAGGAGGTACGTACGCTGGGCTGGGCTGACCCATTCTTGGCCAAAGTCCGGCGGATTAATGACATGTCAGGGAAAAACGGGCAAACAAAAAATTAATGAGTAATTACCGAATTGAGCGGACGCTCGTCGCCCACAATGACTTGGACATTGGGCTCGCCGGCGTCGGCGATCGTCGATGCATTAGCCAAGTGAATCTGCACTTTGAAATCGATCTCCAGTCGTTGTTGCAGTCACAAATATTCCCTAATAGTGTTTGCTTTACAGCAAATTGCTACATTTGCAGCCTTCACACTTATATTTTTTGAAATTTTTGTTGTTTCTACATATTTGCCCTTACAAAGTGCAGTCGCTGCAGTTTAGGTTTATTTTGTTTTTTTGTATTTTTGAAAGGGGCAGTTCCCCACTTCAAGCAAATGATCTAAGGGAACACGTGTTGTCCAAGCTGTAGTATATAGAGGAGGCCCCACCTGAAGCCGCATTAGCATTCGCTGCGCGTCAAACACAAACTGAAAGTGGTTCAATGTCCACGCGGAATTATGTGGCCTCTTCCATGGTAGCTTCTGTTTTTCAACTGCGACATTTGTGTTTGATTTCCCCCTTAATTTTATGGTTTATTTATGAATTCCCTATGAATAGAAGTTAAGGAATGAATTCCCTATTTTATAGGAAAGCTATATTCAAATTCTTTTTGAATTCCCGTATTACCACTTCCTAATTTATAAATTTATCAAAAATATATTAAAATATATATCACATTCCTCCCTTTTTTAGCTGGCTCGAAGGGGACTGAAGCTGGTGCTGATTAGTAGATCACTGGAAAAGCTGAATGCGGTGGCCAAGGAGATAAGTAAGTCCAGGCAGTCCACTAAAACCAACCCCTACCCGAGTTGATGACTGTAACTTTACCTGTCGCTCCGCGGCATACTTTCAGGCGATAAATATAACGTGGAGGTGCGTGTGATCGATGTGGATTTCACTGGCGGTGCCGAGATCTACGACAAAATCAATAACAAGATCAACGGTCTGGACATCGGTGTGCTGGTCAACAACGTCGGGATTAGCTACAGTCATCCGGAGTACTTCCTTGACTGCTACAAGGCCGATCCACAATTCCTGCGCAACATCGTTTCGGCCAATATCCATTCGGTGACGCATATGACCGCCCTTGTCCTGCCTACCATGATTGCCAAGCGTCGAGGCGTGATCATCAATCTGTCCTCCACTGCCGGCGTCATTCCCAATCCCCTCCTGAGCGTTTACAGTTCCACAAAGGTAATTAGAGAAGTTAAATTCGAGAGAGATCCTTTGCTAAGCTGCTGCGCCTTCTTTGCAGGCCTTTGTGAACAAGTTCAGTGACGATCTGCAGACGGAGTACAAGGAGCAGGGCATCCTCATCCAGAGCGTGCAGCCGGGCTTTGTGGCCACCAATATGTCAAAGATCCGCAAGGCCACCATCTTTGCTCCCTCACCGGAGACGTATGTGCGCTCTGCGCTGTCCACATTGGGGATTGCCAGCCAGACGGCTGGCTACCTGCCCCATGCCCTGCTCCAGCTGGTGATTCACTTCACGGAGGCGGTATTCGGAGAGCAGTTCGCTCGCAATGTGGTGCTTAAGAACATACTTGGCACCCGGAAGCGGGCACTGCGTCGCCTGACCAAGGAACAGTAGGAGCGTCGCTGCTGCCTTTATAGCATTCCCCGCCGGAGGAGGAGGAGGAGAAGGCATTTAACTGGAGTCGGAGGTTGGGGCTGGGCTTGTGGGGAAACCGGCTAGTAGTCATACGAACAAACAGAACAAAAGAAGGCTTAAGTACCAAAAAAGAAAAAAAGGAAAACATTACCCAAAACAAAAATAAAAACTAAGTTTAGTTAGTTTCTTTGCCATTAAATTAACATTGGAAATTCACAATTGCCGCAGCACACACACACACAGCCATGTCATCTAAACAATATAAAATTAATAAAGTGTGTAAGCCACACATCAAGTAATTAGATAAATAAATAAATCTAGTTTCTGTTTAACAACAACAAAGCGAGTTTTTCTTATGGAAGCCCTTTTTGGGGAGGCATTTTAATTAAAAAATGGAATAAAATATATTTAAATTTCCTGGATTTCTGTGTTAAATAAATAATTAATTAATTTTAAAAGTTATTTGCCAAAGTTTATCCATATTCCAATTGGAATTCCAATTTGAACAATCATTTGAATGTCGATTCGATGACAGTGCCAAAATATCGACCATTATACGAATCGATGATTTTGGCAACCCAATACTATCGCTGCAATAGAGACCACCACCCCCGCTGCACCCACACAACCACCACTCCCGCCAGAGAGAGGCAGTTTTCCATACCCGAAGGGAAAATCATAAACATAACTGAAAAGATAGTTGATTTTAAAGGGCGCGCAGCTAGCCGGGGCGTGAAAACGGATTTGTGAGGCGGTTATCGCACACGGGCCGTGATACGCCACAACTGCGCAGCAGCAGCGACAGAGCAGAGAGGAGCAAAGGGAGCAGCAGCAGCAGCAACAGCAACAGCAACAAGAACAAGAGCGCAAAATAAACGAGAAGGAGGAGTAATCAAAGTTGCTTGTTTTGATTTCTTGGAACGGCGTCGCCACTCCCGCTCTCCGCTGCACGCTCCAAGCTCCACGCTCCAGCAGCGCTCCGGATAAAGCTGGCCAGGCATAATCAACTTGTTGCGGGAGGCAGTCGTTGCCCAGTATTGATTTAGTACATGTAGCAGGCGGACGCTTCCCCACGCCAATAGACCATATTTTGTATTTGTTTTCAACATATTATTCGTATTCCCTGGGTGTGTGCGTTTTTGTCATTGGGAATCCAAGGCGGAGAAGAAGGAGGAGAAAGAGGAAGAGGAAGCGGAAGGCAGGAAGAAACCAAAACCGAAACTGAAACCAAAAGCGGAATTGACGCAATTGAGAACTATTTTTAATGACGACGCCGACGACGACGACGAAAGTTGAGCCCGCCCGCTAGCTAACACACACCAGAAATCGAATCCCCGGCAGCAATCATCGACGGCATCGGTCTGTCGTTGAAAATGTTTGAAACTCATCAAAGATTCACAAGTGAAAAAGGGCAGTGATTAACCGGAACTGCCGGAGAACGGAGCAAGTGGATAGCGGATCAGAAACACACACCACCGACCGACACAGACAGCACAATGGCCATGGACACCGAACAGCGGTCAGGGCGACGCCTGCCCTTGTTTCCCATTGAGCCGGAGCCACCAGCCACGGTCACGCAGCGCCTAACGATTCTGGTGACCCGGTAAGTGTCCTTGCGGCCCAAAATGGAAAATAATAATAATATGCATTCCATGTCCATTTCCATTTCCATTTCCAGGGTGCTACGTACACTGCAATTAAATTGGAGGATTATCGTTTCCGGCATCACCATGACTTTGCTAGCCGTCATCTGGTATTATCCGACCTTCTTTCTGTTCTTTGCCTTCGTTGTCTATTCCCTGGTGCTGGTCTTTGCGGGTAAGATGTTGGGCTAGATGACTCAGTCCCAGTCCGTGCGTCCAATCACGGGCCAATCGCTGGGCATAATTAAGTCCAAAAAGTCCAAATATCTAAATTGTTCTTATCTAATTCTTTTCGCCCCCCGACAGCTGTGGCCGGCACCGTCTATATCCATTATATATTCACCACCAATGAGCCGACGCGACCAAGTCGCGTGCCCTCGCGACTGCTCTACAATGCCACCAAGTGAGTGTGCGGCCCCTCGCTGGACTTTGTGCCTTCAGCGCAGCCTTAATTGCTTATCAATCTCTCTCTCTCTCTCTGTGTGTCTTGTCTCTTGTCTCGTGCAGAAGCAACATTTTCGATCTGCCCAAACCCATCAAGAATCCATCGAATCTGCCGCTGATATTTGGCAAGACGGTGGACCTGCAGCTGCAGCAGATCATTGAGTATGTGCTGCGTGACTTTATGCTGCCCTGGCTGGGGTGAGTCTTCTGTGTTATTGTTCCTACTTCCTTTGGTTATATCTTATTTAATGTTTGATATGTTCTAGATATGTGGTCACCAAGCCAAAGCTTATCAACGATGTGGTGCGTGAGGATCTGTGGAATGCCATACAGAAGATACACGAGAGAGCCACCAAAATGGACGCAGCCAAGATCATAGCCGTGGATATGGTTAACCGGGTGACGGTGCATCTGGAGAAGATACGCATAGCAGAGGCCAGAGCGTGAGTATTAGTATTTCCCCTAGAATTTCCAATTGGTTCCAGAAGAAAACCTTCTCAAATCACTTTTCAAAGGCCAAATACGATTAGAGATTACGATAAATACAGGATTAAAAACCTGCTTAATACAAAGGCACACAAAGATAAGATAGTACAGAGATATATAATAAGATATATTTTGTTCCTTTGTGTTCTACTTATGGAATCCATATATTAATATTTTATCTATTTTCTTAATGACTTTTTTTTGTTTAATGCGCAGTCATCATAAAAAGCAGTGCGCAAAATTAAATTAAAATTGTAATTTATATGCGTCACTGGTAAATCATGAAATTAGCAATAAATAAGCGGAAATCAGCGCTAAAGGCACGCCTCTCATCATTATAAACACTTTTTTCCAAGCACTATTCTGGGTAAAATGGTATGCAGGTGTTCTTGTTATCAAAACTGCCCCATAAATGACTCATATTCTGTGATTTATACATAATATATACAAACAAAAAGAGCTTACACGTATTTTAATGGAGAAACTCTTTTATTTTCAATAGGGCGGAGACCAATTCGGCTCCCGTTTTCAGCACCAACTCGTACCTGGTCGACGAAGACACGGAAATGGAGTTCCTGCGCAAGCTCTGCGAGATCATGGTGATTCTGCTGCTGCCACGAGGCTATTCCCTGCCCCCCCTGAAGGTCCTGCTCAGCGAGATTCTGTCCTATAAGAGTGAGTAGTAGAATTCTCTCTGCTTCTTGGGCTAATATATATATCTTCCACAACAACAGTATTTTTTCCCATGATCAAAATGCTAACGGCTCCCGATTACATTAACCAAAAGGTGGTGCAGAATATCGAGACTCGTCTGGCGGCTGCAGCGATGAGCAAGCGAAGCTACGAATATGCCGCCAGCTTCGAGGACTTTCTCAAGATCATCAACAACTCAGGCAGCCTGGAGGAGCTGTCGCTCATCCGCAAGAGCATCGTGAACGATCTGATGCATGCCACAACCATGCAGAATCTGCAGCGGGCCAAGGGTCTCGATCCGGATCACGAGGACCATTCGCTGACCAAGTCAGAGCACACGGCCGCGGTGCGACTGAAGCGCTACGTACGCCAGCTGACGATGGCCAAGTCCGAGTGCGAGAAGAATCTGGCCAAGTTCGGTTGGAATGGCAATTACTCCAGCGATATAGTAAGTAGAAATTGTATTCTATTTTTGATTTCTATAGAACTTTATGGTGATATAGATGTATATTCTTTTGTAAACAAGTTCTTGAAAGGTTTTATTTCCTATTTTTTTAGGACCTGACGCTGGTAGAGATTCTAAACACGGCCGTGGGCCGGCGCTACTTCACTTTGTTCCTGGAGCCACTCAAGGCGAGCGCTTTAATTGGCTTCTATTTGGCCGTGGAGGAGATCAAGCACGCGCACAAGTCAGCCAGCCATCAGCTGGGCACGGAGATATTCTATACGTACATCCGGGTGCCCAAGTCCGAGATCCAGATCGATAAGCACGAGCGCAAGCTAATCGAGACATTTCTGCTGGGCGATGCCGATCCAGACATCTTCTACGACATTCAGCGGAATGTGCTGCGCACCCTAGAGGAGAAGTATTATCCGCCTTTCGTGCTGAGCGATCAGTATCGTCAGCTAAAGGAGGCCCTGGACTCGAACGAGATCGCTGATCCCACGCTCTTGATGTGCCACGATACGTCAGAGGCGTTGGCCGATGACCAGGGTGGTGCTGGTGGTGGTGGTGGTGGCGGGACGGATGGCTGCAATGGCGGTGGAGGTGCTGGTGGTGCTGGTGGCGGTGGCGGTGCCATCGATGTTGCCGCGCACACCTCATACGCACGACGGAAGCTGGAGCAGATACAGGAACGCATCGATAAGAAAAACCAGGCGCTGGACGCCCTCAAGTATTCGGTGAAGCCCGAGTCCAAGGTGCTATCCATACTCGAGAAGGAGATGGAGTGGCTGAAGAGCGAGAAGCGTCAGACGGAGGCGCATTTGCGGCGTACAGATGCCTGGACAGAGCATCTGGGCAAGTGGAAGGCCACCATTCAGAGCGTGGAGGTGTGTGTGTGTGTGTGTGCTTCAGCGAGAGTTTGTTTCTTTTCTGTTAATTAAACTCCTTTATTTTTAGGTCTCCGATGAGAAGGAATCGCTGCAGTTTATGATTCTGGTGCATGTGGACGAGGACATTAATGCTCCCTCCCAATCATCATCAACAACTAAAAACGGCGACAGTGGTGGTGGCGTCCATGCACGCAGGCGTCCCTCGGGCATCTCCAGCGGCTGGGTGGTAATGCGTTCTCTCAACCAAGTGCATGTGGGTATTCCACACACTCACTTTTACTCAGAACTAACCAAGATCCTCTGATTTGTAGGAGCTGCAAAGGAAGCTGCGACATGTTAGCTCCAACCTGAAGGCTCTTGACCTGCCCACGAACTTCAAGTTCTTCTTTTTGAAGACAGACCGACATGGCCAGGAGAAGGCCAAGGCACAGATCCAGAAGTTTCTCAATGTAAGAAATAGCCACTGGAACTTACCACCTTAGCTTTATAAATACCCACCGCTTCCCCTTTTTCGTAGTTCATTCTGGAGGACGACCATCTGAATGGCAGCGAGGCCATCTATACGTTCCTTAGCCCCAGCTCGGATCACCTGAAGCAGTCCCTGCCCTCGCCCAAGAAGTCCAAGTTCTCGCTGGCCACACTCTTCCGCAGCGATGCGGGAAAAGCGCACGAGGCTGCCGCCAGTCGAGCCACCGATCCCTTCTGGGGGCTGCAGCGCGACGACGATGACATTTCCACGTATCTGGACGGTGAGTCTGGGGGCGAGGCAAAGCTTCTAGCGACGGATCTGGATAGCAAGGACTCGATAGCGGAGCCCATGTACGCTCTAATGGGCGAGATCTTCGACATGGGCGGTGTGTTCAAGTGGTTGCGCAAGAGCCTCATTTCCTTTGTCCAAATAACGTACGGCCGGACCATTAATCGCCAGATCCGCGAGTCGGTGGCCTATTTGTTTGAGGAGTCCATGCTGCACAACTACTTTTCGGCCATCCTGAAGTCCTTTTGGCCGGGCGGCGTCCTTGCGTCCGCTTATCCGGCACGTTCGGAGGATATGCGTGAAATGACCACCACAGCGGCCAAAGCCCTACTCACTGACCATATACCGGAGGTGCTGTGCAATCTGGTCGGCGCTCAGGCGGCCAGACGAGGTGTCCTCAAGGTGTTTGAGGCCCTGCAGAATCCCGCCTACAACAAGCAGCTCTTCTACGTGAGTTTTTTGTGTATATTGTGTCCTTGCTTAGTTTTACTTTTAAACCATTTTGGTTTTAGGAACTACTAGAGATACTCATGATTGAGTTCTTTCCCGAAATCCGCCAGCTGCGTGTGACAAACACTAATGGCACCAAGCTGAATACAGCCACGGCTGGTGCGGCGGCTGCTTCGGCTGCAGCAAGCCTGGCAGCGGCCACAGCGGCGGCTTCCCTGCCCTCACTAAGCCACAGTGGCACTGGCGGTGGCGGCGGCGGCGGGGGAGGCGGGGGAGGCGGACATAGTACATCAACTGGGCAGAATCATCAGGGATCGAACTCATCGGCCTCGATTGGTTCGTCAACGAACAGCAGCTCTTCGGGTGGCAGTGGCGGAGGAGGAGCAGCAGCAGCGCATCAGCAAACGCACTACCACCTTGGATCCCACCACCACCACAGCCTGCACCATTCGCAGCAGGCGAGCAGCTCCAAGTAGCTTTAGGTAGCTCCTGGATGCATCAAATAGCACCCGAAAGGTTGAAGTAGCTTCGAGCAGCTGCTGGGTAGCTCTTCGTTTTAATATACTTTTGTTTTAATTTAAGTTTTTTGTTAATTCGTTAAATGCTCTCTCTTTCTCTCACAAAGAATAGTTACTCAGTAGTAGTTACCAGTTATCATTCCCTGTACAAAATGTAGACGGTGCTGAAGTATTCCCCCCTCTGCCGCACCGCACATCCCAATGATTTCTGTCCATTGTTAATGATGATTCCTTCCCCCGTCCCATGTTCCATGTTCCATGTCCAGTTTGTTATGTCTGTATATGTGTATATGTCTGTACATATGTCTGTATACGTGTAGGTCAGTATTAAGCATTGTACCAAAATCGTTGTTTATACTCGGATGGGGCTTTGATTATAGCAGAAGCATAGTTTATAGTAGCGCAGATTTCCGGAGCTAAATCCTTAGGTCACAACGGTGTGAGATTTTGATTAAGAGGCAAGAGCACCCATAGGACACAGGCTTTAAAGTCAGGTCTAGGATTAGAGAGGTCAAAAGCTTTGTTCGTTTGTTTTCAATTTATTTATTTTTTACTTAGAGGAAATTTAATTTAAGATTGAGGAGAGTTTTCCCTTTGTTTTTCTTTCCAAATAAAAACTGATCGAATTTTATTTAAATTGTCTTTCGTTTCTTTTCGTTTTTTTTGATCATCAAAATAATTGGTATTTAGCTAAGAAAAAAGGTTAATAATAATATTAAGCGTTGGTTGGTTGAATTATATCTATAAGAGTTGCCTTCAAAACGAAATTATAGCGTTGCTTGTCAGGCCAGAGAACTGTTTTATGGACCGCGAGACGACGCACCACCACCGCACCGAGCACTGGGGGAAGGCGACTTCCTCCCCACTCACTCACTCACTAGATTAGATCCCTGTGAGCCAAAAAAAGAAAATAAAAACGTATCCCACTAAGCAAATATATGATATACCCACATCCCTAGAGGCGCTTTCAATCTATTTTATGTACACTTTTATGTGGCGTGTGCGTGTGTGTGAAAAATGTGCGAAATATAAATCGCTATTTATGTAGATTTAATCAGACTTTTCACTGGGTTCCTTGGGGTCTAGAAAACTGACATATTCTCGACCAGCTTGGCGAGGGGAATGGCCTGCATGTCTACGACCACAATCACCAGGTTCCTGCGCATTCCGGCGGGTTTCTTCACCAGCAGCCTCGCCTCAAAATACTTCAAGAGGAACCGCCACTTCAGGTCGCTCTTTTCACGCTCCGTCAGCCGGTCAAAGTGCTCTGCTTCCAGGCCCAGGATCCGCTCAGCGGGATTACCCGCCAAACGGGCCTCCAGCAGGCTGCCCGTTTGATCGGAGAAATTAATATTAATGTTGAAGTATCGGTTAGTCCGGGGCCCATCGTTGCCCAGCAGGAACTCCATCTGGCAGGCTTCGGTGGCACAATCCTCAAGGCCTCGCGGTATGGGGCGTTGGCAGACGGTGCTGAAGGCATGGATTATTATTGAGTTTGTGAATAATCACGGAAGCCTATATACTTGCCACTTGCGGCTTATATTGGGTACGAATCCATCCAGGTCGAGCTTGGTGACCATTCCGTACAGCACGGCAGTGAACTGATCCTGAGAGGCATCCTGCAGTTCGCCCTCGGCACGGCTATAGATCTGGCGCACCGTCATCTGGCTCCGAATGCTGGCAGCTATGAAAGAACACAAAGATTCAGTAAGAATTCGCAAGGATTCTCTGTATTTAACCTGTTGGCAGGTTGTCCAGCTCCGTGTGAGCATAGCCATCGAAGGACCTTACTGGCTGGGATGCGGCAAAGGCCAGCAATCGGCTGCAATCAACTCCGGCAGCCTGGGGATTTTCGCAGACGAGCGTTCCGTTCGAATGGGACAGCACCGGGCAGCGATGGTAATCGGAGTGAGAGACCCGCACGTCCACCATATGGAGAACAGTGTGGCGGGGCTGCCAACGCTGGGCGCGGCGTATCCAGTCAGCTTGCCAGATGGAGAGCAGCATGCCCTCCGGATAGCTGGCATCGATCACCACAGCCTCCAGGCAGTGCAGCGTATCCGGCGTCTTGCCGGAAGCCACCGGAGATTTGCGTTTTATCTCACGTACTGGCCGAATGGCGGCTACCACGACCAACAAGTCCACAAAGCTGCTGGCTCCCCCTCCGCCGCCGATTAAGCCGGAACGCACGTCCGCCAGTTTGAGGGCAGAGCCCAGAGGCTTGAGGGGGAGATGGAGGAGCTGCTCCAGCTGGGCCAGCATAGGGGCGGAGTCGTCGCGGTCATGACGTACCAGGTAACCGGATCCCTCGTTTACCACCAGGACGCAGGAGACGGTGCCCTGCGGTTGGTAGCGCTGCTGCTGCTGTTCCCTTGAAGAAATCATCGTTTTGGACATCACCTTGGCGCCCACGATGTCCACGACATGGCCAATGTGCAGCATGGCGGAGTACTCCTCCACGCAGGCTCGTTGGCCCCAGCATTTGCAATTGGTGAGATGAAGCGGCGAATCGCGGATCGTCAAGGTCAGCACCCCGCGCTCGGTGCCACTCATTTTGTCGTAAAAGATGTTCGGCGACGACTTGGACACGATTAGAGCCACGGTGGAGAAGTGCGTCATCGTGGGCTGCATGTCTGCCAGGAGTAGAAACTTTCCGCGCTTCGACATTTGCTGATCTTTCCTTTCCTTTTTCTTTTTCGAATTTAAACAGTTCTGTAAATTTTACAGTGGCCGAAAAGCCGTTATACCAAATGCCGCCGATAATTTGATGACGATATTCCGTGCTGATTGTATGGAGGTATCCGATATTGATAAATACTATCGCATTTCGTGAAAATAAAATTAAAAACCAATTTGATTGTTTTTAATCCAAACCGATATAGATTTATATTTACCTTTTTACGTTTTTTTCAACGTTAAAACCCATTTAGCTCAATTGATTTCATCAGGAGTGCTAATTTCACACACAGAAAACAATCGATTAACATCGCTGCGCCGTCTCACTCCTAATTATTGTTCCCGTACCATCTCCAATTAGCTGACACACTCATATTCGGACGAAACCGAGATTTACAGCGTCAAACAAACTCAATTGTCGCTTTCCCACGAATGCCAGCGACCGCTAGAGTTTGCCCCAACTGAAACCCACCCACCGGAGCAGCACGGGACACCTCAGCGCCACCCGCCAGTTGTTGACGAGTGGAGTAACCAGCCAGCCAGCCAGCCAGCAGTTTCGAAAGCAACGCCAGCCCGCAGATCTACGCAGCCGTAAACCATGGTCAAGCTATTTGCGTTGAGCATCTTTCACAAGGGTGCCAGCGAGGCGCGCCTGCTGAAGACGGCGTCCGACCTGCAGTCCTTCTCCTTTTTCCAACGTGGCACCGTTAACGAGTTCATGACGTGAGTATGCATGTGGATGCGACGGCGCAGGCTCAATCAATCGCTTCACTCCACTCTGTGTTTGCTCTCCCTTTTCTCCGCAGCTTCGCCTCCAAAACGATTGTGGAGCGCACACAGCCGGCTCTGCGGCAGTCGGTGAAGCAGGACGCCTACATGTGCCATGTCTATGTGCGGGCCGACAATCTGGCTGGCGTGCTCATAGCAGACCATGAATATCCACACCGTGTGGCACATACGCTCATCACAAAGATCCTCGATGACTTCACGGCCAAGGTATCGGCAGATCAGTGGCCCAATGGCACAGAAGCCACCATCTCGTTCGACGTGCTGCCGGCCTTTCTGGCGCGCTACCAGAATCCCGTGGAGGCCGATCCCCTCACAAAAATGCAAAACGACCTGGACGAGACGAAAATTATACTGAAGAACACCATCGAGGCGGTGCTGGAGCGTGGCGAGAAGCTGGACGACATGGTCAGCAAGTCGGAGAAGCTGTCGCTGCAGAGCAAGGCCTTCTACAAGACTGCGAAAAAGACGAACTCATGCTGCAGCTTTACCTAGGCCCCATCGGATGGCCTTCGTCTCTCCTCACCCATACACCCATACTCACGCTGGTAAACAGGAACAGGAATAGGAAACAGGAACAGAAACACCAGTTGCAAATGCAAATCAAAAAAGACCACACAAAGGATAACACCAACAAACAAACAAACAAAAAACAAAACAAACAAACGGCAAGGGATCGGCGTGGCCTGGAGTCAGCTTGCTTTTTATAAATGAATTAGTTAATTTTATATATAAAACATATACTATACTGTATGAATAGATAAAGCTGGACGGCCAACGGTCGCTTGGCAAGATGTGTGTAAGCCCCTCCTGCCCGCTAACCCCCCTCCCCGCCCCCCCAGATGTTTACTCGTCTGTGTCTGTCGCGAGAGTCCTGTCTGTATGTCTACGCTTTGGATATTTGGATGTTAATTATACCAATACAAATAATGAAACTAAAACATATAAAAAACAACCTACAAATGTAATGTGCTAATGCCTGTGTTCTGTGTTTTCTCGAATCGTATCGTCGTCGCCGCCCACACATTCGGGCGTATTTACCAAGTTCTCTTATCTGTTGGAAGGTCCGTGTTCTCCGGATTCGTCTCGAACCTAAGCTACCTATTGATGTTGTGTGCTTTGTTATCGCTGCCCTCGGACGGATCTTATACATACCATATAGATATACATACATATATTTGTTTGGAGGCTGCCCATCATGAGCCCAGCAAGCGTCTGCACCGGATTCTGTGTGTGGGCGTTTCAATAAAGAGTATTATAATGGGAAAAGTGACTTGAATGGGATGTTTATTTACTGCCTTCGGGAATTTAGTAATATTATATAATAATAATAATTATATAATTGAATGATTAACATTTTTCAAGTTAGTTTCCTAATATTTTATATTTGGACCAAGGATATTGTAAGAAAAGAAATATTAATATTATTCCCAAAACATAATACAGGTTTTTATGATTTAAAAGTGATTTTTGTTGGCGTTTATTTATTACATAGAAGATATCCATTTCGTTTTTTTGTTTTTTGTTTTGTAAACATGCCAGTTTACATATTTATTAAATTTATGCGTTTCATACGTTTAGTGTTTAACATTTTTTTTTTTTTTTGGGGTGAGGGATTTTGGAATTTGATTTCCAATGGGGGACGGGGGTTCTTTATGGGTATACATATGTAGTAAATAAGATAGGTAAATTGATTACAATTTAGGGTTTCTCCATTAGATTTTTCCCGATCCTCTGACTCCGTCTCCGATTCTTGATTTTTTTGTATTATTTTCTTTTTTTTTTTGTTTGTTCGTTTGACGGAGAAAGGGGAGGTGCAAATATGCATTAAATTGCATATATTATATATATTTATGTATATATATATATAGTTTTGTTATAATTAATATAATATTTTGTGTGTATGTGTGTGTGTGTGTGTTGGTGTGTGTGCTAACTTAAGCTTAAGCTGCAAACATTTATTGAAACTCGTTTGCTTAGCTTCTTCTTATTCTTCTTCTCCCGTTTACATTTTTTGCATTAACAATTACTGTTTGCTTTTTCTTCATTATCATCTTTCTCTTCATCATCAACATCGCCTGATTCTGACTCCTCAGTTGCATTTGTGTTAGTGATCTATGGTAATATCAGAAATTATTCAAATGGTTCGCTTGTAATATAATATTTGATGTTAGGTTCTAAATGCACGCTCGTTCGAAATGGCTAAGAATTTGCATTTTCCTCTCGAATTCTCCATGTAACGTTTTTGCTAAAATTTGCATTGATCAACACAACAAATGAAAATCAAGAAAAGTTCTCATGTATTCCTCATCCTTTGCCTCCTTATCATTTTTTTGTTTGTTTGTTTTCAAATCAATAAAATACGTGTGTTTGTGTGTGTTTATGTTCGTTTAAAAACTAGTTTGGATAAATTGTTGGCTTGCTTTGCTTTTTTGATTGAATTTTTTATTATTTAGGACTCAGTGGGGTTATGGGGGGGAGTGGGGAATGGGGGGATGGGGTCTGGAGCCCGCCCCTCAAGATTTACACTTATCGAATTGCTATCGAAATACAAGTAAGTATGTAAGTAAATGACAATAAAACATTCTTCGTCTTTCTATCGTCATAAGGTTTCTAACGTGTTTCGTTACGCAGCTGTTATCACAATGGGTTTTGGCTTAAACTTTTCTTTTTTACTTTTAAGTTTAAGTTCCTTCTGCTCCTTCTGATTTGCGGCCGAATACAAATTTAGCTTATAACTTACGATCTGTGGCTGCTGCGTCTTAATAATTTGTTCTAACGTTTTGTTTTCTTCATTTTTGTTTAGTTCAACCTTCTCTTTTTTTTTTGTGGGTTGATATCGGACCAATATATCGGACCTCAAAAGCCGCTCCTAACTTTGGCGCTTAAAAGTATGCTTGTTTGTAGGTTTTGTATGTAAATATGTTTGTTTGCTTCATTTCGCTTTCGTGTATTTGTATCATCATACAAGAAATGTGTGTGTGTGTGTGTGTGTGTGTGGCGTGTGTTTGTGTGTGTCTGTGTGTAGGTGAGAGAGCGTGGGTGTCGGTGTGGGGTTTTGTGTCCATGTGTTAGTTTTTCACTGCATTTTTGGCACTTGTGCGAAGCGCACTGTAACGGTAAATGCATTTCACTTTATCGCCTACGACATACATACATACATTATCTGTACAATGTATATATTTTTAGTTTACAAACAAAATGCTTAAAACAAAAAACAAAAAAAAAATAAACAAAGAAGAAAAGCTAAAACTAAACCAAAAACGAGTTTGTGTGTGTGTTTGTGGATGTCCTTTTTGGAACTCGAACACAAAAGAAAAGAAAAAACAGCTTTACAAACTATCGAATTAACGGCACTTATTTGCGTGTTCCATTTTTAGTTTTTTTTTTTTTTAATTGGGAGCCTCACGTGTTTTATTTTTTATTGTTTCTGGTTTAAAACAATTGAATTTACTTTGTTTTTGGCTTTAGTCTTTCGTTTTTCCTTTTTTGGTTGCATTTTTCAAAAGTTGCATTTCTATACTTTCAAAAATATATACATATGTCTATGCGAATTTCTATCGATTTAAATCTATTGTTTAAGAAGAGCCACTGAGACTTGGAGACTGCGAGACAGGGAAAGCTATTTATTTATATATATATATCCATATACATATATAACGGGACTGAGAGACAAAGATAGAGGGAGAGAGAGAGAGAGAGCGATCGATAAGAATCGATAAACAAAGGATTTACTTTAAAAACGCGAAAAGGACAACGAATCGCGATCGCTTTCCCTTCTCCTTTTTTTATTGGGCTTTCGGTTTTCAGTTACTCTTAAATTTTTATCAGTTTCAACTTCTTTTGCTCTTTTTTTTCTCATTATTTTCTTTGTTCCGTTTTGGTTTCGTGTGTTTCCCGTGTTTTTTTTTTAGTTTTGCTTTTTTTTTGTTTGTTTGTTTGTTTGTTGTTTGGTTTGTTTGTTTCGCAGTGTGTGCTTGTGTACACAACTTATAGATAAATACAATACAAATATCGCGCACTATAGTTTTATTTCTTCAAAAAAAGAATGTATGCCTCAAGTCATCCATAATACATATATTTTAGCCATCAGACATTGTCTATATAAGCGACAACGACAACGACAATAATACAAATACATAACATATATTCATATTCCTCTTCTGATCCAGACACTGACTTAGATTCAGATTCAGTTTCAGATTCAGATTCAGATCCAGATGCAGACGCAGTTTCTCTCTGCGTCAATTTCAGTTTTCTCAGTTTCAGTATCAGTTTCAGTTTCTGTTTTTGGCCTGGCCTTTTTCGGAGGCCGCTGCGTTACTTCTTTTAAATTGGTTATTAATTAGTACTTTTGTATTTTCGTTTGTTTATATAAGTCTATCACATCATCACAATTCGGTTGCATCGAAATCATAATTAAAAAGTAAGAGAAATAAAAATTATCAGAACCTTACACCCTTCTTCTTCTTCTCACGTCGGACAGACGACAATTCAATTCAATTCTAGAGTACATACAAAGAGTACACACATACATACAAAGAAATAAAAATACAAATATTATTCAGTTGCAGTTGGTTATTTACCCTCTAAGAGGAGATTCAAAGGAGGAAATGACAAAACCCACAGGAACCCAAAAAATAATGTAAGGCTTGCTCTTATCCCGTAAATAA
The DNA here is from genome assembly GCA_008042515.1 of Drosophila truncata. Classification (NCBI taxonomy): domain Eukaryota; kingdom Metazoa; phylum Arthropoda; class Insecta; order Diptera; family Drosophilidae; genus Drosophila; species Drosophila truncata. The sequence continues at coordinate 108,173 of VNJQ01005061.1, read as the reverse complement.
TAATAATGATATTAATATGCAAATCACTAGAGGTTTGAAATCCCCTCAAAAAGCGTCATAAACAATGCTACAAAATTACATAGTAAAAAAAACAAATATTCATCGAATTTGGTACTTCAAAACATTGATTGCATCCTTTCAGACACCTTTTTAAGCGATTTCAAATCTCTGGTGATTTACGTACTACTTGGGACATGAAAGAAAATAAAATAAATTGTCTATTTCCACCTTATTTTGTCTACTTCCTCTTCCTCCTCCTCCTTCGCCTTCTGCTGTTGCCGCCCAGTAGGCATATATAAATATCAAAATATCGAAATAGTCTCCCCCTTCGACCCCCAATAATTGGTTTAATTCGCTTCAAAGAGATCCTTGTGTTGACGATATACATTATATAAATATCCCCTAAGCTTTTTCTTTGTTTTCATCTTGATATTTGCTAAGAAGAAACGTTTCATACGTACAAAACTAATCAAATTAAAACAAAAAAAAGGAATAATGAATTTGTAGAAATGTTCCCCTCTTCACGCCCCAGTGTTTATGTTTCTCGGCTAACAAATATATATATATATAAATATAATCTACATGATTTTCATCTATTTGCTTTGTGTGTTTACTTCTCGTGTTTACCCCTTATTCTTCAAACGAAGAATTCGATCTCGATTCCGATTTCGATTTCGATTAATCGGCCTCGGATTTCCTTTGTACTGCTTAAGGACAACGCAAGCTGTGTGCACTGCTTGGTAGCACAACATCCGTTTCCGGTTGGTATGGCTTAACGTGGCTTGGACAGACAGACACGGTCGACACGGCTCTGCGCACTCAACAATGGATTTTACAATTTTACGACTTTACGGCTAACTATATGGTATAACTTCTATAACTGTGGAGCTGCCAATTGGTTAATGTTACTACTACGCCCACAACTACATTGAGCTCTCTGAACGGCCAAAGGGTAATAATAATAAAAAAAAAAGGAACACAAGAAATTACAACATAATCTATGCGGGAATTGGGAAAGAAGAGCTTCTTTTGTGTTTTGTTTTTCGCTTGGAATAGTCAGAAGTATGCATTATGTTTGCTGTATTATTATTATCATTATTTTCGTGTGGCATTGCTTGGCATTTTTCATTCATTCGTTTTTGTTCCTCTTCCCTTCTTCGACTCTTCTTTCGTTCGATTCTTTTTATGGATGAATGTGGCGTCTTTTCTTTTTCTTAACTTTCTTGAAATTTCCTTATTTTTTTTTTGTTTTATTCGCTTCTATAATTCTTTTCAACTGATTCTGCAATCTTTGTTCTTTGGTCAATTCTCGTTGAACTTGGAATATTTGAAAAATAGTTGTAATTTAATATATATATATATATATTTCTAGTTTTCAAGTATTTGCATAGAACTTTTGAAAAAACCTCTGTTTTTTTTTGTAAATTTCATGCGAATGTTGTGTTGTGTGGAGCTTTAAAATAAGTTTCAAGGATCTAGAGCTGGGACTCTTGTATGTTTTGTATGTTTTTCAGCATACAAAAATCGATTTTAAATCGATTATCATCGATTTATATACAGCTCTAGTCTAGGGTTTAAGGGGACCTACATTTATACTCAACAAAATGGGGGTTTTCGTTTCAATCTCCATTAAATTAAGCTCGAATCTGCATCAAAATGGGAAATTAAATGATAAATCTAAAAAGTGTGTAAATGTGTGTGTGTGTGTGTGTGAGAGTGTGTGGTGCTTCGTGTGTCTTTTTTGGTGATGTATTTGTTGTGTTTGTGGGTTCTCAATTGTCTGGCTATAATCGATTGTTTGTCAGTTAGTTTCTTTACATACTTCCTACCAAAGCAGCGCTGCCCTTCCTCGAAAAAATGTGCTCCTATCTCATTTTTTTTTGTATCTCGTGTTGCGCAAAATGCCAAAATATATATATAGATATAGATGTATTATTATGATCAGCCGCTCGCTGCGTTTCACTTGAAATTGAAATAGAAATTGTGTGTTGGAATTCCGATTAAGAGCTTTAATTTTCCCTTTGTTGTAATTGTTTGTTGCAAATTTGTCGCCTTTTCGGATATTTAAATATTAAAAAAAAAAAAATAATAAGACTTGTATGCATATATATTTGGATGTGTGTGTTGTTATTATAAGCAAACCGTTCATTTCATACCAACCAAGTTAGCGAAAGGGGTTCTTCTAATTCATTTCCCTTTTTTTCTCGAATTCTTTTTTCATTTTCTGTTTCTGTAAGTGTCTCGTGTAATGGCTAATACACATGAATATCACTTAATAAATAATCTTTCTTCTGTGTGTCTGTTTGTTAACAAAATTGATATATATCTCTAGTTTCGCCCGATATTACTGGCCGGAAAAGGGAACAATGATTGTGAAACCCTACATATTTTCCTTGTAATCATAATCGAATAACATGCAACTGTCAGAATGTGTGTTTTGTGTGTGTGTGTGTGTGTTTGGTGTTTTGGAAAAGCTTAAAAACTAGTTTCAATTTTCATTTTCGAGTTGTTCTTGTTTGTTTTGGTGTTTTACCTCATTGAGGCCAAAGTGTGTTCCTATTTTCGGTCCATACCACAAGCGCGCTTGATCTCCGTTTCAATCCGTAGCATTAATGGCTGCGAAACAATAAAACATTAATTATAATCAACAATTATGACATAGAAAGGAGCACACTCACCGCTTGATGTCGATGTTTGGTGGCCGTTCTTGCCAACAGCAGTAACAGTAAATAAAAGATAAAAAAAAAGGGTAAGGTCAAAGTATGGCGCTTCCGAATCGCCGCGTTAGAGAACACAATAAAGGGGATGATACCAACACAATGGTGGTAGTTCTAATAGCAAATAGTGGAAGGAAGGACGTACAAGAAATAAAAGGAAAACAAAAGTGTTACTGTTTGCTCTTTTATGTTTGCAAAACTATCTTCTTCTTCAAATCTTTCTTATCATATGCATTCAAATTGCATGACTCCTGCGCCTGTGCCTGTGCCTGTGCCTGTGCTGTGTGTGTGTGTGTGTGTAGAGTGTGTGAATATATATATATTGTTTGTCCGTGTCGTAGTCTTCTCCTTCGTCCGCCTTCGCCGCCTTTGCCGCCGTTACCTCCTTATAGTTGTCCGGCCTGCTCCGGCCCGGGTGCAGGTCCAGCCGTCACCTGCGTAAACTGATGCTGTGTGGCATAGTAGGTGGCCGGCATGCTAAACTGATTGGCATACGGATTGGTGCCCGGTGCCGCCGCTGTGGTCAGCACACCGGCCGCTTCGTACATGTAGGCAGCACCCGGCGGTGCTGGGGCAACGGCTGCTGCTCGGGCTGCCGCTGCTGCTACTGCCGCAATCGGCGGCGAATTGGCCGGTGTATAGTGAACCAATGGTGTGGTCACTGCCGACGGCTGCGGCGGCGGCGGAGCGTAGTTGTTGCCATCATCCTTGGGTGGCTTTGGCTGTTGTTGTTGTTGCTGCTGCTGCTGCTGCTGTGCCAATTGCTGGGCCAACTGTTGCTGCTGCTGCTGCTGCTGCTGCGGCTGCGGCTGATAGTGCTGAACGCCTGGCTGCTGGTAATCACGTTTCGGCAACTGCTGGAAACGCGGTGGTATCCCTCCAGCTCCGGCGCCTTGGGGCACAAATTGTCCACGACCGCGATATGCCTGCGGCATATACTGACCGCCCTGCTGGTGCGCCATGTGCGGCTGGGGTCCGCCGCCAACTCCGGCAGCTCCGACGCCGGCTCCACCGCCATTACCACCACCCTGGTGTCCCATTATGGCCCTGGGTCCGCCACTATTAAAGGGAGCCCTCGGGCGATAGGTGTTGCCGTTGCGCTGCTGCTGTCCACCGACGCTGCTTCCGTCCTGTCCCATTTGATTCATGCGATTCCAATTGCCGCCCATACCGCCGCCACCACCACCTCCATTCTGCTGATAGTTATTGCCGCCAGCGGCATACTGTGGATAGCCACCGCCATTTGGTGGTCCTCCGCGATTGTTATTGTAGCCACCACCACCACCACCAGCGCCACCGCCGCCTGCCTGGTAGTTGAGAGGATTGCTGCTGCGCTGCTGATACACGCCATTGTGACCGCCGCCATGATTGCGATCTCCGCTGCCGCCATTGTTATTCCAGCGCTTGTTGCCGCGATATCCACTGCTGGGCATTGACCGTGCCAGGTCCAAAAGCGCCTGCGACGGCGTCTGGCCTGCCTCCTCCAGCACCGAGATCAGTTCACGCGCCTGCTTGGCATTGTCGTGCGTGAAGAGGGTGTAGGCGGTGCCTAGCTGCTGGCAGCGTCCTGTGCGTCCAATGCGATGCACATAATTCTCGGAGGAGTTGGGATAATCATAGTTAATCACATACTGCAAGTCCTCAACGTCCAGGCCGCGTGAGGCCACATCGGTGGCAATTAGAATATTCGATTTGCCGTTGCGGAAGTCCTTCAGCACAGAATCACGCTCGTTTTGGGTCTTGTCGCCGTGAATGGAGGTGGCGGTATATCCCTCGGTGCGTATGTTTTGTAAGATCTCCTCGACCTGTAGCAACAACAAAGATATGAAGAATTAGCTTTCAAATAGTTTAAATATTGAATTACAAAGGCTGGGAATGTTGTAAGCATTTAGCTGTCTGCATTGGATACTACGTTGTGGGGAGCCAGGCTAGTTTATTAGTTTACCAAGTTGTTTATCAGAGAAAATTCCTCAAATTCAATGACAGAAACCCAGGAAAAATTCAAATATTAAGAGTTAAGTTAGGTAAACATTTAGAGGAATGTAATCTGATGTTAGAGGAGCTGTTAAATTACTCATAACTTGTGAAATGGAGAAGATAATTAGCTTTTTCCTACAGTACCTACAGAAAGCAAATATTTCTTTCTATCGAAATCTCAAATAATCGTCAAAAACTCACCCGTATTTTGGTCTCTACAAAAATGATGATCTTGTGGGCATTGTTGCTTGCATTATTGATGGGTGGTGTGGGAGCAATCTCCTTGAGCAGACGCACTAATCGCTGCGGCTTCTCCATCTCTGTGCAAATCTCAACGATCTGGCGAATGTTGTGATTGGCCGACAGGCTCATTGACCCAATGTTAATTTGGATGTAATCGTTTAGGAAGTCGCCCGCTAGGGCCTGCACCTCCTTTGGCCAGGTGGCGGACCACATGACCACCTGACGGTCAGGGCGAATCTGTTCGATGATTTTGCGGATCTGCGGCTCGAAGCCCATGTCCAGCATACGGTCCGCCTCGTCCAGCACCAGGTAGGTGCATCTCTGTAGGTTAGTGTTCCGATTCTCTAAAAAGTCTATCAAACGGCCGGGTGTAGCGATTATCACCTCAACGCCGCGTTCCAAGTCGCGGGCCTGTGGCACCTTCGAAGATCCGCCGAAGATGCACGTGTGTCGTATCTCGGGCTTGCACAAATGCCCATAATCGCGCACCACCGACTGAATCTGCTGGGCCAGCTCACGTGTGGGTGCCAGGACCAGGGCGATGGGTCCCTCGCCTCGCATAATGGGCGGCTGCTTGGAAATGTGCACAATGGCTGGCAGCATGTAGGCCAGCGTCTTGCCGGAGCCCGTCTGGGCGATGCCCACCAGATCGCGTCCCGAGAGGGCAATGGGCCAGCCCTGTGACTGAATGGCCGTGGGCTTGGTGAAGCCCTGACGCGTCATCTCATCAATGACATGTCCTGGCAGCGAACTCTCCTCAAAACTGACCACCGGATGAGGCAGATCCACCCCAGACACCGTGATCTCCAGTTCTCGACGTATCTCGGCCACCTGCTCCTCGGTTTTGGCCAATGTGTTGGGATGTATGACATAAAAGTCCTTGTGGAACGGCTCCAGGTTGTTCCAAACCGGTTTGACCAGATTACGTCCCGGATTCTTGGCCTTCTCGCGCTGAATCTCGGCGCGTTCCTCCTTGGACAGCATGCCCAGAGCGGCGGCATTGTAGTTATTGCTCTGATAGCCACCGCCGCCGCCGCCGCCGTTGTGTGGCTTCTGATAGCGTTGCTGTCCATAATTGGGATTTTTGCCACGCAAACCGCCATAACCGCCGATGCCGCCATTACCGGCTGCTCCGCCTCCAAGGCCTCCATTGCCGGCAAAGGTCACACCATTCTGCTGACGGTAGGGATTGCCACCGGCTCCGCCCATGCCCAGACCATTCTGTATGCCGTAGGCCATGACGCCGTACGGCTGGCCAAAGTGCATGCTACCGGCGGCACCGGCAGCTCCATTTATGGCCGCTGCTCCGCCAGCACCGGCAAAGTTATTGCGCGGATAATAGGGACGGTCATGGCGTGGTCCATTGCCGCCGCCGCCAGCGCCTCCTGCTGCTCCGTTTCCGTAATAGCCGCCGCCCGTGTGTTGTTGCACGCCCCCGGCGTTGGGTGCATAAGTTCCTGCGTACATCGCTCTAACTCCTAGCTCCTGGGATCGAAGGAAGAAGAGAACAGAGAACAGGAAGAATGTCGGTTAGTAAGAAAAACACACAAAAAAAAAACACCGAACAGAACTGCGCGCACACACACATGCACAGACTTTGCACTTTTGTAACCGATTTTCTCTCACCGACGACGACGACGCGTTACTATCGGGATTCGATTTCGATTTTTTTTTTTGTTATTTTATTTTTTTTTTTGTTTTTTGTTTTTTTTCACTCACCGTGTTTGTGTTGCCTGATGAGTTTTAAAAAAATAGAAATAGAGAAACGGCTTTACTGAACGGGAGGCAAGACTATACTGAAATAATAAAGGGAAACGTGCATGGCAGGGGAACTCGAAATGGGGCTCGGGATGACAGGAGAAGCAGGGCCAACCACCTATCCGTCGTCGCTGCCACCCACCACCGAAAAAATCAATACAGCATCGCAGCGCCGCTGCACGAGCCGCAGCCGCCGCCGCCGCGGAGAGCGAGCTCCGAGAGCGAGCAGCGCGCGACAAAAAAAAAGAGAGAAACAAAACTCAGCAAGCAACCGCGCACACACAAGAAAAAAAAATAAAATAACGAGAAAAAAAAAGAAGTGCATTGCATTTTCACGGCTCACCTCGATTCCACACTTACCTTTTTCCCGTTGGACTGTGTGTAGTTGTATATGATTTATGTATTAATGCGCTGCAATTGACATTGGCCTGCAGCTTTCCGCAGGCTATTTCGATTTTTTCCTGCCTCCTTTTTAAGTCCTGTATCGCGTTTAGTTGTGTTTTGCTCCGCTCGCTCTCTTTTTCCGTCACGCTCACGCCTCCTCTTTGCTAATGGTAATTGATTGCAATTGCAGTTGCTGTCGCTGTCGCTGTCGCGCTCGCTTACCACACGGGAAACTAACTGTAAAGCTAACTAAAGGTGTACTTGGTTAAACACTAGGAGCTCGTTAACTAATCCTAATTCTTGTATTTTAGATTTGTACAACAAAAAAAAAACGCGTTTGCAGCAGCAAGTTGTGTGTGAACGGTGTGACCGTAGTCCGGTCGTTTAAAAATGCCAACGGGGGGGTTCTTTGCGAAATGTGCCGAGCGGCGATGTGATAGCGTCGCAATGGAACGGTGGCAAATGAACCACAAAGGGTTTTTTTTTTATTATTTATAACGTAAATTAACAAATCTAAAATAGAATGCAGCGACTTGTTAAAAATTAAACTTTCTAATGTTTTATTTTGGGCTTGGGCACATTTGGGAACCAGAAGTGCCTTACATATCCATCCATATAAAATTGATCCCCTACAGAGATTGTACAATCAAAAATCAAATTTGATTGATTTTGTAGTAAGGATGCAATCGCTCCTACAGATTATGACAAATTAAAAAGAGTCTTTCTGTTTCTGTTTCCTGATTCATAAACGCTGCCCCTCGCTCTTTATAGGCCCAAAAATAAAACCAATTTCAAAATGGCCCGGGTAAACTTTGCGCGATGGGGCAACGCCACGCCAGCTGAGCGCCGTGCCAGTGTGACCAAGTGGCTTCCAGGCAGAAACAACACTTTCCAAATAGAACAGTTTCAGTGCCATTGTTTTTAACAAAATTTCCCATATTTAAAAAAAAAAAAACGTAAAAAAGGCTTATTTTATAGAACTATGGAGAAGGTAGAGGCGGTGTACGTGCCCAACGTGGATGCCTACCGGCGGCTGCTGAACAAGACGGTGTCCCAGCTGCTACAGGACAAGGGCGCCGGCCAGGCAAGCAACCAGTGCCTGGAGACGCTCACCCAGATGCTGCAAGCGCGTAAGTCAACTTAAATAATCAAATACCTCGTACTCTGTAGCTCCTAATGGGTATCCTCACCTTTGCAGTTATCGTGGAGATCGGAAACTCGGCGCACAACTACTGTGAGCTGAGCGGACGCACAATGCCCACCGTGGGCGATGTGAGCCTGGCCCTCATTAACATGGGCATTACTATTAGCAGCCTGGATCCGTATATGCGAAGGGAGGCGTATGCGCCAATTCCCCTACCGCCGCAACAGACGCAACAGCGCCAGCTAAGCCTGCTCCAAGCTGGCAGCAAGTCCTCGCATCCGCATTACGTGCCCAGCTACTTCCCGGCTATGCCGGATCCGCACGCCTACATAAGAACGCCCACGCACAAGCAGCCGGTGACGGAGTATGAGGCAATTCGCGAGAAGGCCGCCTGCCAGAAGCGGGACATCGAGAAGGCGCTCACTAAGTTCCTGTGCAAGACCACGGAGACGAACAACCTTTTTCCCACCGAGGACAACATGTTTCCACGTAAGCAAGCCACACAGCGCCTATCTTATTTCATTTATTTATTTATATTATGTGATTTCCCGATTAGTGATTGCCTGCAAGCCCGCATTCCCGCCCTACGCTGCCGCCTTGAATCCCACGGATCAGGTGTTTGACTTTGAGGAACTGGAGTACCATTACCTGGTGGCCAATCGCACAGAAGATGCGCCCAGCAAAGGTGGGCTCTTGGCTGTGTAACAGACACCCCGAAATCGTGTTCTAAATATTTATGCTCCATTTCCAGAAGACGGCGAGGAGGGTGACAGCGACAATGAGGAGCTGGATGGCGACAAGTCCAAGGAGGAGAAGCCCGAACTGGAGATTAAACCCAACTCTACCACAAATAAGGCAATACTTGAGAATCCCAATATCGACAATCCCTACTTGCGAGCCGCCACATTGCCCAAGCGATCCAAGACCGGACCCACGCCTGGAATCATGACGGGCAGGAGTCTGACCACTGCGGCGCCAACGATACCAACGCCTTCTACTTTAGATATAACCAAAAGTAGCGTTTAGATTTAGCCTGTAAATTATAGTCCAAGTTTTATATAAATGAAGTTTCAAATTCAATGTGGAAAAGTTTTTTTTTTAAAGGTAAAGGTTTTCTGGTATCCTAAATCATAAAGAGCTTTCGTGAATATATTGTGAAGTGGATTTCAGAACTTTTATACATTTTTAACAGTTTTTAATAGGATATTCAACAACCTTATTTATCAACGTTAGTTTTTGCAAATTATTAATTCATTATTTCAATGTTTAATTGCTTATTTGCATCTTTCTAAAACAACAACCAGGAGATAAAGCAGAAATTTAACAGAAAACAGCTTCAAGTTCCAAAAACCATTGTAGATTTCGTTTATTATTTAATATTTAACCATTTTAGAATACTCTTGGATACCAAGGGCAACGTTTGCCTGTTCAGTAACTGCTTTCAGTCTGCTTTCCTTTTAGTCTCCTGCACGTGGCTTTCCACAATCAGGATGTTGAATGAAAATCGAATTATCAGGACCTTATAGAATCGGTACAGAAACAATTCCTCTTGTTTGCTCTTCGGGGTTTAAACTGGGATCCACACCGTCGTCTGCCTTCCTATTCAGCCAGACTGCGGCTTTTAGGCCTGCCTACGCTAATGGACCGTCGGACCTGCCATAGCGTTATGTTCATACATAAAATAATCAATGGTCACATTTCCTCTGTTTACCTCCTGAACCTCATAAGGCTCTCGGTCCCTACAAGGCCTTCCCGTCACTTTCGACCCATCGCCCTGGAGGCCTGTAGGACCAACTACGAAATTCATGAGCCTTTTCGTGTTTTATGTTCTTTGTATAATAAGTTTTTCCATTTGTTACATGTCGAGTTGTCCTTAGATGTTAATTCAAATTGTTTGTTAAGCTACCTTACCTCTGCCCACCAGATGTGAGTCGGAGCACATCAATAAAAAACACTCCCTTTTCGGTCAGAGGTAAGGGTACGACTTTACATGGCAGAAATTTGCCATTCTTAATAAATAAATAAATAAATAAATAAATAAATAAATATGCTGTGAAGGTATTGTCCCCTAGTACTAGCATTAATTAGGGACGTAGTGCATCCACCAACTTTGTTATCTTAAAATAAATTGGAAGCGTCCGGCCTTTGCCTTTGCCTTTGGCTTGCACTTGTGTCCACACATTGATGACATTTACCGCCGACACAAAGCACCAACTCTGCTGGGGCCAATTATGTGAGATGCAAAACTATTTTCCGTCCGAGCGTATTAGCCTCAATTATGCGCCATATGCAGCTTTTATATTTTCGATTAATTGGCTGGGATGGCAGCAGAGCGACACACTGCCACTTGTTCTCCTGCATGGGGATTATTATGATGAAACCACTCGACCAGATGCAAAGTCGCATAAGCCCCTAAGAACAGAATGGGTGCAGTGCAGTAATAATTCATTTTAATTGAATTCCGGCTGTAAGCTTCGATTTCCTGTTAATAATTTGAATATTGCGAGATAGATATCTGATTGTCGAATATAAATATACATATTTATTGGATTTAATAAATATATATAGATATACTATCAGGGAAAGGTGGAAAAAACATTTAATAATATGCCCATTTTAATATGTATTTCCACGTGGCTCTTTCTAGCGTTAAATATTTATATATCCTACCCACTAAATAGCCTTTTTTTAACCCATTCAATTTCTTTAGCAAAAAATTAACTTTCCAACTTATTCTGGAAGAAAACATATCCCCTTTTTCAGTGTGTCGGATGTTGTTGTGTGCGAATAATAATGATCAATGGAGATCGGGAGATGCCGGCAGAGTTAGCGATAGATATTAAGACATATAGAGAAAGAATGTGCGAGACTCTGCTGTTGTTTTTTTTTTTTTTTGTAATTTAATTTAATTTACATTAAAAAATATAATTTGTAAATAATGAAATATAATCAATAATTCATCAAGGTGTTCAGATGTTTGGCTGTTGTTTGAATCGTTGATCTGAATTATTTGTAGCAGTTGAGTTTGAGTTTGAGTCTGAGTCTGAGTCTGAGTTTGATTTTGATTCTTTGAGTTGATTTATTTGTTGTTGCTGTTGCTGTTGTTGTTTATTGACTTCATTTCTGTTCAAAATCCATTGTGACACATATATATTGGCGAGATATATACATGCATATATATTTGTAAATATATATTGTATTAATAGATTGATATAAATGGTATTGCTTCAGATAATTGTTGTAAATAATTTCAATTATTGTTTAGGGCGGGAGTCACGGGTCAGTAGTGGACACTAGTGGACGTGTGGACACTTAAGCTTCGGCCTCAACCTCCTCCTTCACCTTGGCATCGCCGGGCTTGCCCTTGGACCAGTCGGGTTTCTTCTGCTCATTTGTATCGGATCATCGCGTGGTGTGGTGTGGTAGAGGATACATCAAACGGTGATCGATCATGGTGGCATCATAAATGAACGAGAAACGAGAAGATATAACGTAATTAGTAAGGAAATCTCAAATATAGTGGCCACATACAACATCTGGATGCTCGGTGCCGGCACTAAAAACTACATTGTGTCTGTGATCTACATTTACAAGTGACGAGAGTGCGTCGAAAAAAAAGACATTTTGGATACAACATGTTGGTCAACTTGACGATCTCATTTAAGAATAAAGATTCGATAAATTTGATATCCTTTAGTTTCGATAAATATCGATCAAATTGACCTTTAACATTTGGTGTTTGTGTGTGTTTTTGTGTGATATCAAAAAAGAGAGTGTTCGAGTGACTATAACTACTGACTAAAGACAGCTACAAGATCGTAGAGAGGACAGATACGGATACGGATCAGTGTGCGACAGATAATATATATTATATAGTATATTTAGAGAGACATATAGAGCGGGTGCGGTGCACACGGGTGCGCTCAAGACAAACAGAAGGAATCTGGTTCTGGATCACACACTCAGGTTCTTACACTTTTTGGCTTGCTTTAGCACAGCGGCATCTTTTATCTTTTTCTAAAACGTCGCAGGAGAGATAGATATCAGATATAAAGATCGGTGTAATGATGTCTCGTCATCGAGTTGAGATTAATTGATAGCACTTTGGACTCCCCTAGCGGACAGCGATACGGATACCCGTATCGAAACTTACCTCCTTCTCCTCCTCCTCCAGCGTGAACTCCTTCTTCTTCACCACCTTCAGTTGGTTGCGGAAGTTGAACTCAGCGGCCTTCTTCTGCAGCTTGGCGAATTTGTTTTCGTATTTGGAGACCTTCTTCAGGGCTGGCTTGACGCTGCAGGGTTGGCAGGAAAGAAAGTTCGATTAATAATCGCTGTCATATCGAATTACTGGGATGTACTTACAACTTGCCGCGAAGATCGTTAACTTGGGCATTGAGATCGTTGATCTGCATTGAGCGAGAGAGTTGGGAAGAGAAAGAATAGGTGATTAGTGAGACATCATCGATTGTTTGGCATTCGGTCTATCGACACATAATGCTACAGCTACGGCGGGCAACTATCAAAATCAAAATGCTGCATGAAGAAGTTTGGCTTCGGTTTTCGATTTTTTTGCGGGCAAGCATGCAAGGGGACACAGGAAACAGAATGCAGAGACATATTATATTTCGGGGATGCGATACTCTACCATTGCTAATGCTAATGCTAATTAGTTACTAGTACTAAATACTAACTACTAATTACTACTACTAGTACGTGCTGGCGTGCGAGAGAGTGGTGAGTGAGTGCGTGCGAGCGAGCGAGCGAGCCAGCCTTTCGAGCCAAGTTCTCTAATGGTCTAAAACTGCCTACTGGGAGCGAGACGAGGATAGTGGTAATTGCGTTTGGTTGTGGTTTTGATCGGTTGGTTCGGATAGTCGTGGATTGGCGCTACTTTATTGGGGATTTTCAGCTCGCGCCTCTCGTTGATTGAACAGCATAACATCCAAATGTCGATTGCTTTTGCTTTAATGCTTTATTTGTAGTTTTATAGAGAGTATTGGTTTTATACATATATACACTAGACAGAGACAAAGACAGAGAGTCAGAGTGAGACAGCGACAGAGTGATAGAGAGGGGGCGTTAGAGTCAGAGTCAGATTCGGAGAGGGTCAGACAGATCGAGCGACGTTGGCCTGACACTGCAATTGGAACGGAAATGGAAACGTAGACTGGAACGGAAACGGAAGCTGAGACTGAAACCCAATTGGGCGACTGGTGGGGTACTGAGGTACTGCTTATTGTGATCGGTATCGCTATCGCTATCGTTATCGAAGCGCTAATAACCAGGCCTCCTCTGCTTGCTCCCCTTCGTTAATTTGTTTTGTGTTGCATTTCCTGCTCTGCTTTTTATTTTTGCTGTGCTTGTTTCTCTTTCTTTCGATTTGTTTGTTCGGCTGCGCACGCAGATTCTTGGCGGGTAACGGTAATCGTGTAACGGTAATCGGTATCGGTAATCGGTATATCACGTTTAGTAGGCTAGCATTAAGTGATTTTAAATCGAGAAGTAATCGACGCTTGGCTTTATGCTTTTCAACTTTGGAATTCGGTTCTTCTTTGCTTTGCTTTTCTTTTTTTTATTTTTGTTTTTTGTTTCTTATTTTATTTGGCGGCTTTTCGCGGACAGGAGAGTAATAGAAAAACACAGAAAAAGATTGACAGAAAAACAGAGAGAGAGAGAGAGATAGACAGAGTGTGAGCGGCAATGAGAACAATTTACACAGACATTATTTACAATGATGTGCGGGAAACAGATTTGTGAAAGGGCGGAGAGGACACTAGAGGGCGTGGCTGATCAGGATTTGGGGTTCATGGCTGCTTTTGCTGCTTTGTCGGTAATTTCGGTGTTTTTTTTTTGTTTTTATTTTGTATTTTTGTGTGTATATTTAATGTTGTTTGGATGTTATATTTCTTGTACTGCATGCATGCAAAAAGTCGCGTGTATGCGTGCATTGCTTTGCGAATCGTGTCCTGTGTAACTGTGAGCGTGACTGTACTTTTTAAATTGTGCTTTTGTGCTAGTGTGCTCGGGTGCTTGGTGTACTTGTGCTTGCAATTGTTTAATTGTAATTTTGTTTGTGGATCGGACGCACAGACTGAAGTGCAGTTGAATAGTAGTGGCTGTAACGCGACGACAGCGGCACAAACAAATTGTTGGTTACAGTTAGAGAAAAAAAGAGAAGTAACACACACACAAAACAAAGTTCACAAATGGTGCAACAAACTAGTTATCTTGCTGTTGTTGTAGTTGTGCAATTTACTAATACTACATTGCTGTTTTCTGTTCTTGTTTTTGTCTTAATGCATTTATCGTTTATCGCTTATCGCATATTGTATATCGTTTTTCTTGTTTCAAGGGAGAGAGAGAGAGAGAGAGAGGGGTGCAGAGTAATTGTGACTGATGAGCGTACTTGGATTGCCAGCTTAACTAAACAATTTGAAATGAAAGGAGGCGAGTGTCGATGCCAGTGACTGGTGTTTTTTGGTGCTTGTGCGCGCTTGGGAGCAGACTTAACCTCACTGAGTCTCTGGACCGGAAATGCATTGAGTGGTCGATAGATTCGATAACGATTGGTTGGCAATCCTCGCGCTCTCAGCGATCACTTTGTGGCTGATTCGTGTTTCCGTTTTTTGAGTCTTTGAACGTGAGTAACAGCGGCATTAGAAACTCTAACACGGAATTAAAATTGAAATTGAAATTGAAATCGAACAGGGAGTAGTACGAATAAATAGTCACAATAAAGCACCCATCGTACATATATGCTTCTGTATATACACATACATATACGGGCGCTAGAAGTTTTTCTTTGTTTTGATTTTTTTTATTTTTTGTGAAACAGTCAAGTAAAACAGATACAAATTAAGAGACATGTTTTGATGCGCATTCAACAAGTAAGAAAGAAACAACGGAACTGAACGGAACGGAACGGAAACGAACATGATACTAGAACTCAAATGAATACTTTAGAAAATCGATTCAATTTTTAGTTTTGATCAAATTTTGTTGCATTCTGTCTTTGGGTGAGTTTTGTTGGTTTGTTGGTTGTTCTTTTGTATTCAGAGTTTTTGACATTGATTGATTGATTGAGAACGAGAATTGAACGTTTAAATTGAAATTGAAATTGTTGCAGTACCTCCCAGTCTTTTTTCCTGACTTCGTATTCCAGATCCCATTTCTGGCCTTCACAAATATACATACGCTCGTAATACTCTTCGCAAATCTCTTGCAATTCGCCTGCAAAAACATTTTATTTTTCGGGATTTGGTTTTGATTGATTTTTTGTTTGTTTCGATTTTTGTAAATATTTAGATATATATAGATATATTTTTTAGATTTGATTTGCTTATATCGGCGATCGACGTTTTTTGTACAATAAAAAGTTCTAAATCTAGGAATGACTAAAAATAGTTATGATTGGCATTTACTGTTTATAGAGTTTTCTTTTGGTTTATCGCAATAATGGTTATTGATATATATATCTTATCGTTTGTTGTTTCGCAGCTTCATTAGATGTTATGTGTTCGATGAGTTTTCAATTCTTCGATTTTCGCTTGATTTTTCTGTTTCTGTTCTGATTCGATATTGGGGAACGGAACAGCTCGGAACGGAACGAAACGGATCGAGACGGAATGGAACGGAAGCGATCGTTACGGTTTACGTTATTGTCTCATTGTTGGAAACACGTTCCATTTGTCGAGTCCTTATTATTCGGGTTTAGTTCAAGGTGACAATTAGTCAAAGGTAGTCCTTAGACAGTCCTACAAGCTTCCATTTCGGCGGACCGAAGAATTGGCTTGGGGATGACGGCGGCGACAGAGAAACAGTGCCTGGGATCAGTCCGGTTCCGGACGGATTGATATATGTACACGCTCGGACTGGGTTTAGTTTACTCCGCCGCAGCCGCCAATCTGTTTAAAGCACTCGCCGATGCGAGAAGATCTCTCAGATATTTTGTTTTTGTTTTTTTGTTTTTCTGTAGTTTAGCGCAGTTAAAACAATATCAAAATTAGGTAAAACGAACAGAAGTATCGCAGTAAAAACTAAAAATATGATTAGGAAATATTTAGAAATGAAATCAAGTAATTAAATATCAAGGGCATAATTGTAAAGTAAAGTTATGATTAATAATCGATTTATATATAATATCTTATATTGTTTTTTGTATATTTTTTTTTTGGCTTGATAAAAAGTAAGAAAAAAACATTCGATTTTGGTTTCTTTTTTTTTTTGTTTTCGTATTCGTTTTTTGTTTTTTGTTTTTTTATTTTGGGTGCATGGGCAAACTTGTTTGTAAATCTTGGGGAATTTACCTCTTGGGCCTTGACTTTCTGCACGTGTTCTAAATCAAACTTATCGCCCTCCAAATTGTAAAGGCGTTGCCAATATTGTTTGCATATTGTTTGCAGTTCGGCTGCGGTAAACAGTAACGTCGCGTTGGCGTGACGTGATTGAGAAGACGTAACGACAGAGTTTGTTTCGGTTGTAATAATGTGCGAGTATCGGTTGTGCGTGTATTCGTATGTTTACGTGTGTATGTGTGGGTGTGTCGGGTACGGATCAAAGAAGAGAGAGATAGAGATAGTTTCAGATAGAGTTGGGAAAGAGAAAGTAGGAGAGAGTGAGTGACAGAGAGGGTGGGAAAGAAAGAAAAGGAGTGTCGTGGACATAGAAGTAGAAACAGAGTTAAAGACATACAGATAAAGATGGATAGAGAGATAGAGATACATAGACAGATAGATAGATAGAAAGATTGATAGATAGATAGATAGAGAGAGAGAGAAAGAGACGACGACAACGACGCATTAAATTGTTTTTGTTTCGATTTGATTTTGTTTGTTGGTTTTGTTTGTTCGATTGTTCGATTGTTCGATTGTTTGGTTGGCGCGTTTTCGAGAAAAAGAAGGATTAGATTAAGATTTGATTAATATAAAGTTATAGATTGAACTCGAGATCTTTATCACCTACAAATAGTATGTTCTAAATGTAAGACAGTGTTTCGTTTTTGCGTGCAACATGAAGTGTAGAGAGGTCTGTAACGGTATCAGTGTTTGTACTTGTTTTGGTTTTTGATTTTGGTGCGTGACTGTACTTCCTGGGACGACTGTACGTGACCTGGCCCTAATTTTCCTGAGCTCCTAATAACGTTCCCTTTT
This sequence comes from Drosophila truncata, assembly GCA_008042515.1. Taxonomy (NCBI): domain Eukaryota; kingdom Metazoa; phylum Arthropoda; class Insecta; order Diptera; family Drosophilidae; genus Drosophila; species Drosophila truncata. The sequence continues at coordinate 90,798 of VNJQ01005061.1, read as the reverse complement.
AGTTTACATTTGTTTTTTTATTATTAATAAAATATTATTATTATTTATCGTTTTGTTTTAGTATTAGTAGAAGCTTTTGTTGGTGAACAAAATCACAAAAATACAAAAATAGTACATTATTTGTTTGCTACAGTAAAAAAGCCAAAAAATCTTGTGTAGCCACAAAAGAAAGCTTAAAGCTAAAGCCGCAAAAAGCAAAAAAGTCGCTAACAAATACGGTGACATCAAAAAAGGTATCGTCTCGGCATTTGTTGCATTCGGCTTGGGTTTTCTTTTTATTTATTTATTTTTTTTTAATTCGATTTGTTTAGTACTTGAAGGCAGCGAAGTTACTTTCGACCGGGCCCCGCATATACATTTATATTATATAATGGGCCCCGATCTGGAGGCTCTTATCTTACGGGTTAGCTGCGTTGAGACTAGGGCTCTACTTTCTATATGGTATATACTGTGCTCTACAAGTGCGATCATCTATTCTCGGGTGCCCAGACACCTCGATGTGGTCGGGGGAATGCCCTCTCTGGGGCACAGTTCTCGCCCCGTTGGGGTTAACTACGATTGCTAGTCCGCCGGACAAAAAAAACGGAAAAGAGACACGCCGACACACACACAAATACGTATTGAGATATAGCTCCGTAATATTTGCATATATCTTTGGGGCTGGTGTGCGTGCGATGGTTCGGTGTCCTCTAAAGAGTCTACAAATAAGAGTTATCGACAAAGTTCTACGATCTGCGAGAGATTGAAACTATATGTGTTTAAGAAAAAAAACTGTATCAACTGGCTGCTTGCCTCAAAGTCCTTTCTGGCTACTTCGTGCTCGAGATCGTACTTTTCGGACTCCAGTTTCAGGGTCTTACTGTGATAGTCCTGACAAACTTTCTGAAGAGTATCTGGGGAACGAAGTGTGGTTATCAAGGGGGTTCGATCTGGACAGGTGTGTCGAGTGGTGTTGTGTTTGTGTGGAATGGTGTGGGAGTTTGGAGTGGGTGTGTATATTTGTATTGTGTGTGAGGGAGGTAGATAATAACAGAGAGAGAGAGAGAGAGAGAGAGAGAGAGAGAGAACCTAACATATCCTGAGTTGACATATAGAAAGAGTCCTGTTATTGGGGTAAATTGAAAGCTATAGCTATTGAGTTTTCTGTACAGTTTTAGTGCTTAGTTCGGGCCATAACAATTTCCACGAACATCTAGTGTATTATACAATCAAGATTTAGATATTTATATATAAGATATATATAGGAGACAAAGAGAGAAGATAGATAGAGACAGCTAACAGAAGGTGTTTATTGTTGTTGTTGTTGTTGTTGTTGTTTTTGTTAAGCGTTAAGAGAGCTCGAGACATTTGATTTTGATCAAGGATAGACTTAGGCGTATTTAGGAGGCGCATAAAAAGTTGGTGGTGTATGTGTACCTCAACATCCTTGCGTTTAACAACATACTCAAGATCATATTTCTGGTCCTCCAATTTATTAATCCTGTCATAGTGTTGCTTGATCAGAGTTTTGAGTGTGTCTGTTCTCAGTGGGTATTGGTATTGGAGATTGGGTGTTGGTGTTGGTGTTGGTGTGTATTGGATTGTTGTATTGGTGTATTTGGTGTATTGGAGTGGGGTGTGTGTGTGTGTGTTGGAATGGGAATATCGACAGACAAAGAGAGATAGAAATAGAGACACATTTAGATACATTTGTTCAACACAATGTGGTTAAGACTATGTATAGTAGAAGGCTCCTCTGCAACGCTGAGATCCGTTGGTGTTGCGGGTTATCGGTTATCCTGCAGGGCAGGACTCATGTGCTTGTGTCCTATGTGTATGTGTGATGTGATGGTTGTTGAGTGTGTGTGAGTGTGAGTGTGAGTGTGGTGTATGTATGCGATAGATGACACTTGTTCAACTTTCAATTATCGATTTAAGTTAATTGCGACAAACGGATGTTTTAGATCCGCCTGCCGCTCTTCTTATTGATTGATTCGCTTTATTTCCATTACTCATTTTTATTCATCATCATCATCATCATCATCATCATCATCATCTTTTTTTATGTCATCACCCGGCGGCAGCTGCAGGGCAGTATCCCAGCTTCAAATGGCATTTCTGTTTAAGAAAGATGCTGCTGCTGCCTGCCTGCCGTGCAGCTGACCAGCCGGGCGGCTGTGGTCTCTGAGAGGGGGACTCGTGGACCGAGGCAACTCACCTTCGCTGGCATCGCTGAGATTCCTGGGACTGCCGCAACGTTCTTCAATGATGCGTCTACGTTCAGCCGCTTTGCGTTCCTGTTCTTTCTTCAGCTCCTCAGCGGCTTTCTTACGCAGCAGCAACTAAAAATGAGAGAAGATTACAATCAGTTAGGATCGATCCGATTCAGTCAGCTTTAATACCAAAACTTACCCTGAGTTTCTTCTTCCTCTCTGGGGTCATGAAACCCTTCTTGGCCTTCTTGGCCTTGGAGGCTTCCTCCATGCGCTTGCGCACCTCGGCACGCTTGCGCTCGATCTCAGCCTGTTTAGCCTTCTTAGCCTGTAAATCGAAACAAGATCGGAGTCAGCATCATCTTGTTGCCCTTGTTGTTGCCACATCCAACTGGACACTCGAACACCATTACGGCACACGGCACGGTTACATGGAGACGGTTACGGTTACGGTTACGTAGACGGACACGGATACGGTTACGGGCACACACGTACACAAGTGTACCTCCTCGGCCTTCACTTTGGGATCGTTGGGATCCTTGGGCGGGCCAGCAGGAGCGGCGGCGGCAGCAGCAGGCGCCGCCTTGCCATTGGCAGCTGGTGCTGCTCCTGGCTTGGCAGCCGCTGCCGCTGCTGCCGGTGCCGCAGCCGCAGCCGCTGGCTTGGCCGCTGCCGCCGCTGCCGGAGCTGCGGCCGGAGCTGCTGCTGCCTTTTTCTGTAAAGAAATAAAAAAGGTTTAAGATTAGTTGAGTTTTTATAATAAAAGAAAAAAAGAACGGCGGATGCTTTATGCATGGGAGAAAGCTGCCAAAAAAAAGGCGTTTATAATTCCAGGAAGAGAATCTACTTTAAAGCGGGAATTACTCTAAAAAAAAAGGGTTGATTTTCTCTCTTGAAGAAGATAAGGCCATAAATGTTAATAAGATTTTCTTTTCTTTCTAAATAAAATCAATATTTTCTCTGGTTCTTGTGGCAGCTTCTTCTCCGCACACAAACCGGAACCGGAAACAAGGAGGCGGACAGTAACGGGGACAGTGACAGTGACAGTGACAGAGACAGAGAAAGCGGGCAGAGACACACACTAACGATAACAGACATAGCTTCGATGTTGATTATCATTATCGTGGTCGGTCGGTCGACAGGCAGGCAGGCAGGGGATCCTTAAGCGAAGGTGGAAAGTGGCGGGCTGCTTAGCGATCCTGTGGGTGGCGGCAAGAGCAAGGCATTGTGGCGGGGCGGGTTGCTTGGAGCTAGCAACCATGCTTACCTCATCCGTATCCATATATCCATCGAACCGATCCAAGCCCGATGCCGGTGCCGGTGACGAGGTCAAAGCCGGTGCTTGTACATTGAAGATATAACGCTTTACTGCAGAAGAAACGGGGTTTTCTAATTAATCCAACTGGGTTTCCACATTTGGTTTAAATCCTTGTTGAGCGATACTCACCTCACCTCATCATCAGCCATTTTGATTTGTGTTTTTGGTTACTGCAAGTGAAACAGAGAAGGAAAGCGAGAGGTGAGCTCTAGGTGCTGGAAACTGGAGGTGAATGCTGAGTGGAAACGTTCGATGACATCATTCCCGATTGTCCTATATATATATATATCTATATATGCTACATATATATGTATAAACCATAAATCACAGACTCTCTCACGCTCTCTTCTAACGCCCACGAGTGCGGGCCACAGTGCGTATGCGCAATGCATATAGCGGCATATTACGTATACGCAGCTGTGGCCATGCCGTATATGGGAGCAGTCACAGATCGCTCTCCCTCTCTCTCTCTGTCTCTCTCTCTCTCTTGCCTATTTACTGTTGCGTGGGTGAGCCATAGCCCGCTCTTCGATATCCGATTACAAATGAATGCCAAGGAATATCAAAGATCATCAGAGATTAGGAGAGAAAGAGTTACGAGAGAGAGAAATCCTTGAACTTATGGAACCCTTTCGAGTTTAATTGAAAAAGTTACTGACTTAAGAGCTTACATATTCGAATCTTATGATTATGGCTTATTTTTGGTATTATTTTAAATATTTTAGATATATTTTTCATATTTTATATATAATTTTTGGATTTTTAAATGGCAAAGTAATCCTTATAATGGGTGCTTTTCTCTAACAAAATTTTCTGGGTTTTATGAATGGGTTTTTAGCTTTTTGAAGCTTGTTTTAAGATGATTTTAAAAGTATTTTCCTATTTTCTGTCATTTCTATATCATTTCCTAATATTCGAAATATTTTAAAGCAAGCAGAATTAGCTAAAAATTTCTACAGTTCCCAAGTAAACATATTTTACGAGTTATTTCGTAATAATGTATAGACGATAGACATTATTTTTGTGTGTAGCCATATGGTCAGGGCCTAAGAGGGTTTATTTATATATATACAATAGATATATATATATATATATAAGATATTGGCGCACCTTTGGCGACGAAGGTAAGGCGTGAAAAAAATCTTCTTCTGACAATGGCGACCTTCGACTAAAAGTCTGCAGAGAATATATAGCAGCAGATATATAGACTATGTAGGATCTGAGCAAACAGGCAAAGTGCGAGTCCGAGTGCGAGTCCGAGAGATTCTATTGTATCTAGTGTCTGTGTGAGATTTAAAAATAAACCTGTTGATAGATACACGAATTTTTTGGGGAGGCACAAGAAGAAAAAATATGGCATACTCCCACACACACACACACACATTTGTTTATATCTAAAAAAAAAATGGAATTAAAAAAAAACTATAGGAAAATCGTATAAATTATTAAATCCAAAAGTGCGGCGAGTCAGAGATATCCACATATTTCTTTCTCTGTATCTGTATCGGTGTATCGGTGTGTGAGTGTGCGTGCGTGTGTGTGTGTGTATGAGTGTGTGTGTGTGTGTGTTTCCCTCTATCTCTCTCTGGGGGATTCTCGAGATTCTCGCTTCGCTTCGTTCTATTTTCAGGCACTTTCTGGCTTTTCTTGGCTTGTTTTTCGAAATGTATCTTGTATCTGTTGGATACATTTTTAGCTTTCACGCACACACACACACACACATACATTCACGCACATACGCACACACATACACTGCAACAACTTCTTACATAACTTAAAAAAAATAGAAAAGAAAATTATAAAATAGAAAAAGTATATTTTGTGTCCCGCGTTTGCTTTTCCTTGTTGTTTTTCCTTTTGTTTCCTTCTTTTTTCTTTGATTTTATTGTTTGTAACACTTTCTTTCACTTGAAAAAAATATATAAAAAATGTTGAGGAAAAAAAAAACAGAAAAAAATAATTATCCTTTTGGGATACACGCACAATATACGTAGATATATAGAGATATATATATGTGCCAGTAGAACTTGGCTTTCGTTCGTTGTCTTTGCTTTTGGTGTTGCTTTTTGTTCGGTTTTAATTTTTAATTTCTTTTTTTTTGGTAACAGTTTTTGCTCTTCTTTTTTTTCAAATTATTATTATTGTTATTCAATTGTTATTTCTTGCTTTTGTATTTCTTTGATCTTTTTGTTGACGCTGGTTGGCTGGCGTTGTGGCTCCGCTTTTAAGGCTCACACTCACCTTCAAGGAATTAGAAAAAAAAGAAAAAAAATTCGGCTGTGCTGTCGATCACACGAATCGGATGATACTGAACGACACAAAAAGACTGAACGGTCCGACGATCCACGGCAGACTATATTCTGGCGGCCAGCTATCCAACGGATACAGATACGGATCGTTCCAACGCCGCCCACCTGCCCGCCGTCCTTCACGGCGGAGAGAGGGAGAGAACGAACGAACGAACGAGCGGCCGAGAACGAGAGCAGGCGCTACGGGGAATTACAGGGGGTCAGGAGGATGGAGAGGGGGCCATGCTGCTGCTGGCCATGTATCTGGGCGTGAGGCCTAAAAATAGATTGCCCAAAAACCGAAATGGATACCGAAAAAAACTGTCCGACACGAACATTGCTCGTCGTCGATCGGAGCATAGACGAGAGCTCGTTCCGAATCCGAATCTGAATCCGAATCTGAATCCCGCTCCCCTCCTCCCGGACGCAGTGCAGCTTGGAGAATCACCACGACGGTGTTGCCTCTGCCACTGCCTCTGCCGGTGGCTGTGCCTGTGCCTGTGCCTGTGCCTGTGTCGGTGGTGTAAACGGAGCCGCTTGGAATTCAATGCAATGGATAAAAATAAGTTTTGCTCCAGTTGAGGGGCCACGACGACGTGCCAGTGCAGTCAGGCCAGAACGGATTCCGATTTGGATTCGAATACGGATAAGGGGATACGGGGGGTATAGCCGAGGAGGAGCAGGAGGAGGAGGATGTCGATATGGGAAATGGGTTTCGCCAAAACCCTAAACCAAGAATATAAAAATTAAAGCAGCGAAATTTTTGCATCTCTGTTTATAACCGAAATAATAGATAATTTGTGTTTTTAAACAATGTTTATGTCAGTTTTTTGGTTCATTTAATTCCCATTTCTCAAAGTTTGGTTACTTAACCGTAGGTTAAATACTAACAGGCACTGTTAAGACAGCAAATGTTGCAGTTGGGATGGTTATATTAATGTAAAGATTATTTATTTATTTTATTTATCTTTATTAGATGTCCAAAATATTGCCTAACCCATTTCTCAAAGTTACTTAACCGTAGGTTAAATACTAACAGGCACTGTTAAGACAGCAAATGTTGCAGTTAGGATGGTTATATTAATATAAAGATTATTTATTTATTTTATTTATCTTTATTAAATGTCCAAAATATTGCCTAACCCATTTCTCAAAGTTACTTAACCGTAGGTTAAATACTAACAGGGACTGTTAAGACAGCAAATGTTGCAGTTAGGATGGTTATATTAAGGAAATCCCAACTAGTTAGATCATTAGTATATATAAAGGGAATCCCCTTTATCTATTCAATTGAAATTAAATTGAAATTAAATTAAACTAAATTGTTAAGTTATTAATAAATACAAGATATTCAATGAAGCTTAATTTTTATGATAAATATACAACAAAGTCTTGGAATTTTCAGTGCAAAAAAAAAATGAACAAGGAAAGAGTCTATTTCAGAGCTTTATTAATAATTATTACTATTTTTAACAATCATTATTCTATATGTGCCTTAAAAAAAGTTTATTTATGTAATTATTACCGCTCTCTTTTTTTAAACTATATTATCTATAAGCTATCAAACTTGATTATAAACTATAAAATCGTTATATGAATAGTGAATTTCTGCTAATATTCCTGTCTTGTTAATATCAATGTTTTAAAGGCATTATTTCTATGGCGACTAAATATAATGGAATATGCCCACCATATATATTTACATATATATATATCTAGTCGGGCGGATGACGCTGCAACAGACAGGCACTGATACAGCGGAAAAATCACGCATACGCCCCGTTGAGTTGAGGGCCTTGCCTGCAACGCCAGTTGAAAGTAATTCTAAAATCTTTAAATCGCTATATGCAAAATGCTAGCCGAATAAAACGTTTCGATCACGAAGCACAGCCGTCTATATATATCGTATTTATATATATATATACGTATATGTATATATATATAGTACATATGTTCTGGTCAGAGAACAACAACAACAAAAATATTGTTGGAAATAATGTGGCTCTCTCTTTAGCTCTATTTTGAAATGTGTTTTCGATGATGTTCGTTATTTTCGTTTTTTTTTCTGCCTCGTATTTTTCCAATTTTGTTTTTCACAATTTAAATATAGAACATGGCTTCCAGGGGGGAAGCAGAAAGAAGCCGAAACAAAATCAGAAAAGGGCAGTGGGTTAGCTTTGGAGGAAAAGTACTAGAAAAACAACAGAACGCCTTTTTGTTTCGCTTTTGTAGGGAACTTGATCAGTTCGTCTATGCCTGGATCTGAATCTATTTTCGCCTTTATTTTCGTTGAAAGCATTTAAAACAAATTTTTGCACTCCCACCGTCCCGTCCGTCCACCGCCTTTAGACGCCCCCATCTTTCGTTTTAATTTATGAATTCACAAAAATTGTTTTTCTTTTCGAAAAGAGGCACAACGGACGTTTGAAAACATCTCTCGTTTATATTGTGCTTTATTTTTGGTCACTGGCAAACAGGAAACATTGCCCGGGGAAGGGGTGTCAAAAAAAAAGCTACTTAGAAAAGGTTTTTTTTGTTTAATATGAAAAAAACTGATTGGTAACTAATTTTATTTAATTTGATAAACAAGAATTTCATTGAAATAAGTTAAAAATCAATTTTATTTAATTTGAAAAACAAGAATTTCATTGAAATAAGTTTCTAAATCAACCTTAAACTCTATATTTTTGATTATTTCATAATTTGTGTGTTAGTTTATTAGGTTAAGAATTTATTTTTAGTTTATATTTCCTTTATTTTGTATATTTTTACAACAAAAATATGCAAGTTTGCCCTTGCCGGAACGGAGCCTTATTCGGGGTTAAAGGCGAACCCTTGTCTTCGTCGTCGTCGTCGTCGTCGATGGTCAAACTTTCAGCGAGTGCGTCAAAGCAAAACACACGTCATAACCCTCTCTGACCCCCGTCGCTGTGCCCCCTTTGCGGCCACCCTCCCCCTTTGCAATGGCCTTGCAACGCCCGCTTCTACCTGACAACTATTTGTCGCTGCTGTCGTCGTCGTCGTCGTCGTCGTCGTTGCTGGCTGACCCATTTAGGGTTATATATATACACACGCCGCCATAGCTATATGTGCAGCTGCATTTTATGTTTTTTTTTTTCTCACTCACATCACGGAGACTGAGACTGAGACGGAGACGGCGACGGAGCCGGAGGCTGCCTGGGTTTGGTTACTTCTTCCTGCGAAAGTTGCAGGCTCGGAGATTTACTCTTCCTGCAAACTCCTTCTACTCCTTCTTCAAAAATTAATTAAATCAACGCTTTTTTACTTAAACTTGTGAATATAAAATAATTAAATTTATGAAATTAAAAAACAATGTTCGATGGAGATTTATGGAGTTTTTGGGGTATTTTAAAGAGTTTTTAGAAGCTTCTTCTAGGCAGACTTGCCTTGTACAATACTTCTAACTAAGAATCTATTAAATTACAATATAATTAATAATAAAACTTGTTTAAAGACAACATTTTCTTCTTATTAAATTGTTAACTTTAAAGTTTAGTTTATATAAACTTTGTTGCTGGTGTTTTTACCTTTAAAATGAATTAATTTATTAGATAAAATATTAAACCAATAATAAAATACTATAAAATGTGTATATATATTATTTTTTCTATGATGACGTGCAACATCTGCTCATCTGGCTCAGCGTGCAGCAGCAGCAGCAGCAACAGCAGCAGCAGCAGCAGCAGCAACAGCAGCATCAACAGCAACAGCAACAGCAGTAGCAGCAGCATCAACAGCAACAGCAGCAGCAGTAGCTTTGTGCACTAGTTTTCACCGCTCGTGTGACGTCATTGTTTCCACGGCAGACGTCATAGGAGGAGGCAGCAGCAGCAGCGAGGTCAGGGCATGCAACATGCAACATGATGCAGGAATATATGCATTTTTATGTATGGATTCCATCGGCACGCGGCTCTGGTGGAAAGGAAAATGGCGCCTAATTGATTGATGGTCCAATAAGCTGAGGTCAATCAGCAGCGCCACTCCCACCGCCCAGCATCTCGCCCCGAGCCCCTTGCCATGATTTCCCTGCCAATGTCGGACGTCATTGGTCTTCATTAGCCAAAAAGGAACAACGAGCCACGAAGGACAACAACATTTATGATACATATAGGGGTTGGGCGGGGTGGACAGCTTTTTCCGAGGCTGTGGCAGCGACAGAGGCCGTTTTCCATTCAGTGCAGCAGCTGCCTGCCTCGACGCCTTGAAAGTCCAGCCCTGCAGTTTTGTGAATGAAATGTGAATCCACAGCGTCATCAATGGGTCCGGCGAAAGGACGAAACGAAAGGCGTTCTATGGCAGCGGGAATAATGCAGAAAACCAGATAAATGTCAGTCTACAGGGGAACCATTGTGTCCATGGAAATGTGGCACTACCTCTGTCTCCCTTTGTCTCTGATTTCGGTTAAGGAAGGAAGTAAGGAAGGAAGGAAGGGAGATGGACCTCCAGTCTGAAATTTCGAACGGAAGGGCAGCGTGATGAGAAATCTGAAAGAGGAAATTTAAAAACGGCCAATTTTGATGGCGATTTAGAGTGGAACGTTAATTAATCCACTCAGCAAGGACTTCAAGGTTCGTTTTTGGGGGGTAATCAAGGGAATTTGATACGTTTAAGGTATCCCTAGGAGATGCTAAGCTAAGCTAAGATGCTACTTCTTTAGTTCTTCTGGGAAAATAGAAAATATTTAAATTATTAGGTTTATAGATCATTAATATATATCTTTAGCTATCGGAATAAAAACAGCGAAACAGTTTTGTTAGCTTTTAGATGGTCGTTCCAGCAAACAGTATTAAATATGTATAAACAATAATCGAAATGTTTTTCATTGCAACAAAAAAATAAATTGTAATCAAGGAATTTTTTGGGTAGTTTGATCATTTGAAGAGAGCTTCTAAAGTTGTCTCTGGGGGATGCAATTGAGACTCAAATAAATCAATTTACATATAATATAAAATTTTAGATCATGCTGTGTATGTTTCAACAATTTTAACACTTGAAATTTGCCAAGATTATGGCTTTAATATTATTTAAAATTCAAGATTTTCAAATGATTTAAATAAGAAGTGTAAATGTGAATTAAAACATAAAGTCTTGGCAATAATTAATTTAAAAAGTAAGTTTACTAAGGTTGTATAAATTAAAGTCAATATTTATTCAAAGGTGAAACGCATGACTGTTTAGCCAAGATCAGAAAAAAATCCTATGCTTTTCCTTAATCTTTTAATTTTGGTAAATGAATAGTGAACAGATTTATGTAATTAATATATAAATAATTCATTTTATATATAAAATTAATTAATTATTATTAATGCATTTTATTTTGTATTTTTTAAAAACAAAAAGTAAATAAAACTAAAAGATGTAATATGAAAGAAAGGTAATTTTGTTATTTAAAGTAAATATAAATCTTTATAAAATATTTTCCTTATAAAAGTATATATCCTAAAATAGTTCTCTCTTTATAAAATAAAACTTTTATATAAAAAAGGAAAATTCTATTTTGTAACCGATAAATAAAACTAAAGTCAGGAAATCAGTAACAAAAAAATCTGCAAAAACGAATGCCAGACACTTGCATGAGAACAACGCATTCTTTTATTTAAAAGATTGCCACACTATAGGCTATGCATATACACATTCATATAGATATATGTTATATATACGCTAAATCGGAGCGATCTTCAGACGCCAACATATACACGTAATAGTGCTTGGCATTAGTCCGAAATCCACGCATGCACATAGCCCCGAATTATCGGGCGCATATATGTATATATATTTGTTCATATACAAACTATATGGTTTGGGGGCTATATATCTATATAGACGACGTTGGATCCCATACAATGTATATAGGTGGCATAATAAAAATACGCTGCTTTCTTAGCTCTCTCTCTCTCTTGGCCCCGTTAATAAGATATAGTATGTGTGTTATGTTGGCCAACACACCAGGCAATGCTAGTGTAACATCTGGAAAATCAGAAAATCAGCGAATTAGCGAATCAGCAAATTCACAAAATCTAAAAATCCAAAAATCAAACAAATCGAAACAATTCAAAAATCAACAAATCAAAGTTCTGGGAAAGAAATGAAAAAAAAGAAAACGCTCAGAGCTGTGTGTTACTTGTGCCCCTTGGCTCGACTCGACTCGGCTGCCACTATATGTATGTTTTGACCCCGATTTATTTTTAGGATTGCACTAAAAATAAATGCGAAGGTCGGTCCATAATTGGCCGATTGGGTTTGGAGATGTGGAGAACTGGAGGCCGGCTCCGGCTACGGCTCCGGCACTTCGTTGACTTCGTCGACGCACAAACTGCATAAGGTCAAAGTGTCAACTGCAATCCGAGCGAGTAACGAGGAATAGGACTCGGCTTCGGGTTTAGGTTGGTTGTTAGGAACCCAGAGAGAAGGAAAGGGGACTCCTCTCTGGGCTTCCATTCATCTGGGGAGGCCGATGATGATGGGCAATGTCAAACAGGTGTGCAGACGCCAACGACGTCATCCGAGGCATCCCCTTTCAGGTAGCCTAGGTTTCCTCTAGGTTCTCTAGTTTGAGGCTCTCAGGCCCAGGGAAACCAGATCCAGACCAGGTGACTTGCACAGTCATTCTAGGAGCCTCAAAGATTGATGTATACAGCTTTTTCTGATATTAAATTATTTGCTTAAACAATTTTTACACATTCCATAATTAATTTACTTTTTAATTTTCACTAAAGATTTCTTAATTTCAATTTGGAGAGATTTCTTTATTTATTTTTATATTTATTCTCCTAAAAATCGCTTTAAGAACTCTCCTTTGCGGTAACACTGTCTGGTGCTCTGGTAGCCTTTTCGCTCCTAACCCAACCCGGCCACGCCTCTGGTCCTGCCTCCTCCTGGCCCCCCATGAAAACCCTGCTTCTCCCTTTGACCAGCTTCGGCTGGCGTCTGCTAACACAGTGACCTAGTGACGAGTTCGAGACACGAAAGCCAACGAATGCCTCAACGAATTGCAAATCGCTTATGGCGAGGACGAAGGCAGAGCTGTGACGTCACGGCTGGCATTCATTCACAGGATGTGAGGCAGCAGGAGCTGCCGGAGCAGCCGAGGCAGCAGCAGCAGTCTCCCAGCTGCAATGGTTCTCATTTTCATTGAGAAAACGCTCGTCCTGCTCGTGCCCAGCCCCAAAATAAACTAAAAAAAAGAACAAATAACAACAACAACAGAAAGGAACGACCCCGAATGCGACCCCAGACATAATCTGCAAAGGACACTCTGTGCGACATCAGGATGTGGAAGCTGCGCCGCAGTCGTCGTCGTCGTCGTTGCCGTCGCCGTCGCAGTCGATAAGATTTGAGCCTGGGCTAGGGTTTACATTCGCAGTGAAGGCATCTGGGAAAATCAGTCGGCAACTCGCCTCCAAGCCCAGCAGTCGTGGCCAGCTCCAGCCTCCAGTCTCCAAATAATAATAAATACAAAAAAAAAAAACCAAAACTAAAAGCCAAAAACCAAACCCTTTGAACTTGGCGCCAAAAAATAAATCTGCGATTTGGCTTCCTTCGCTGCATATTTTTTTGCTGAATTTTTTGTTGTGGCAAGTGCCAATGAGTGAGAGTGTTAGTGAGTCCTGAAAATACTATATTTTATTATATTTAATATTTAAATATAATACAAAACTATTAAGTGATTAAATTTAATTTAAAACTCTGAGCTACGCGCGAGTTCCACTAAGCAAGTTTTGAGATTATTTCAACACAAAAACTTGACACGTTGAGCTCGTCTGTGGCGGCAGACAAATGCAACTCTCAGTTTAAAAATTCAATTAAAACATTCAACTAATAAGTGAGTATTTTAGTCATAGAAAAAGAAACACACACACATACCATTTAATTACTCTCAAAGGTAAAGGTAAAGGTAAAGGTAAAGGTAAAGTTTTGCTCTCCTTGTATAACTGGAGAAGATGCTTACAGATTATTCACATGTCACCAAAGGTTCTTCGGCAAATCAAATATTCCATGAGAAATATCTGTAAACATTTTCTTAAGTTATTTTCAATCACCAAAGAATTTTATACACAACAAAAAAAAAGCAACAAATACAAACCTAATTTAAACCCAATTTTTGGTTATCATAGAAAAGGTATCATACAAAAATCGTTGTGGATTTTAATTCATTTTTATTTAACATTTTTTATTTATACAAATTCAGTATATTTGTGTTTTTTTATTATAAAATTAATTAGGCACCCAAATACCCTTAGGTAACTCTGGTAAGTATCACACAAAAATGTTGTTTGGAGTCTTGAAAATATTAAAAATATATAATTGTATTTATAATTAATTAATTAATTTGTTAAAAATATAATTTTGAGACAGGTTTTATTGCAATTTCTAGGCTATTTCTATTTTCTCAAATACTTGTCTTGTGGATCTTTAAATTTTATAGAATTATACTCGAAAAGGTGTAAATTTACAGAACTCCTAACTCCTGGCGATTTTAGAGCTGTCAAATTGAAGTCTATCCCCTTTTAAGTATCTTATATTTTCTAAAAACTCAAATACCCCCCAAAAGAGCTGCGGATTTAAGGCTGGATTTTAAACTCAACCCAAAAATCCGTGTTCAGTACACAGAAATCGCTGCCAGCTTTCAGGGGCAGCCCAAATATTGTTGACCCTGTGGCGGAACACAGAATGGGCGGCTCCTGGCCGGGCGAAGGTGGTGGTGGTGGTTGCATGGGATATATAGCGAGATATAGCAACATGTGACGACGACGGCGACGAGCCTGCAGAGGCCATTTACCCGCCGCCACTACTGCTGACGTCATAGTCTCTGCGATGTGCAGACCCAGTAACCCAGTGCCGAGCGGCCCGAGGATGTCCGAAGATGAAACGAAGATGCCGCCGAGATGAGCCGAGTGAGAGTGAAAGTGTGTGTGTGAAAGTGAAAGTGAAAGTGAAAGGAAAACAGTTACACGGCAAAAAATAATAAGCATAAGTTACTAAAGAGTTTAAAAATCACTTAAAAATGAGTATTAATGTTTTCTAAAGAAAAATAATTGAAATATCTAAGCCAAGGGGATGTGAGTTTTAAGCTGCAAAAATATTATATTGAATATTTTATAATATCATCTTAAAGGGTTTTGAAAACCCAAAATATATTTCAATATGAACCCTAAAAAGTTTATTTTATGTCCAAGAATTATATAATTTGGCAGGATTTTCGTTGTTCATTCTTAATTTTCCCTTTTCTTATATATTATTTCCTTTTCTGATATATTATTTCCTTTTCTGATATATTATTTCCTTAATTTACATAATAATTAAACAGTATTAACACTGATACTTTAATAAATTCAAAAAAAGGAACCAGAACAACATCTGCAGTGGCAGTGTGTGTCCTAGTTTTTTTTTTTTTTTTGTTTTTTGGTAGCTTCTATATTTAGAAGCCCTTTCCTTTTACCCATTTTCACATTTCCCATTCCCATTCCCATTCCCATTCCCATTCCCGTTTTCCCGCATTTCCACATTTGCATTTTCCCCCGCTGGCTGGGCAAGGACTCTTCGCACATTTCTTTCCGCTCTCGATTATCTTGGAGCACTGTGACGTGGCACGAAGGTCGCTGCTCCTCGCTGCAAAGGACACGTGTGACGCGCACACAGGACCTCCGGCAGGAGTCGGTGTGTGTGTGTGTGTGTGTGTCCATTTAATTACAACGTTATTCCATGAATATTGATTGAAATCAACATTGACGCTTGCAATAATTTGGAAACCGAATTCTATGTTTTGCCATTAAAGCCACAAAATTTTTTGACATTTATATTCAATTATAATGCAATTTGGTGCAGTAATAAAAAATGAAAGGACGAGTCTTTATCAAGTTTAACAGCTGAGACTTCTTTCTGTCTGAATGCTTTTCTGGCAAGTTATCTCTGGGGTTTCCTTTATTTTTCCCCCAAATCTTTAGTTCTATGTTTTTTTTTAATTACTTATAATGAATGTGAAAATGTGCTTTAAGTTTTATAACTATTTTTATATTAAATTTATTTCTGGCTAACTTTTAGTGCAAGGCAGCGATTTGTTTGTACTTTATTTCTGGTTGAAAAATATGCATATATCCTTATATTAAGTTTATGACAAAGGCTAAGGGAACTGACCTCCTTTAAGACAGGTGTTTGGACTTAATTTATTAATTTTAGAAGCCAGAAAACGATATAGTTTATTCCTTAAGAAATTTGTAATGCAATTTTTTAGAAAAAGCAAATATAAATTAAATATAAATATTAGCATTGAAGTATTGATTAATTAGGAGCAAGTATTGACTGCCTCTTAAAAAATGTCTTTTCTATTTTACAAGTATTGAAGCCAAACAATGCACCTTTTATTGGTGGTGTTTTTGTGACATTTAATATTTCGTTTAAAAGCATTATTTACCATAATTCTTTATTATATTCTAAAGAAAACATAATCTTGTATCAAAAATACATACATTAAGATTTACTTTACCTCAATTTTCTGATATCTATTAATATTTATATATTTATCAGGCTTTTCCCCTAGAAACATTTATTTGCTAATCAGTTTCAGGCTTGCAGGAAAAATGGTTTTTCTTTTATTAAATAAAAATATATATCATAATTTATTGTTTATAATTATAGTGCAAACTTGTTTCCTTTATTAATAAATATTTGTATATAATTTTCTTTCCTTTCCTTCTTGAAGCATTTAATTGATAATTAATTTTGTGCTTGCGGGAAAGATAATTTATTTGTTTTAAATAATTTATACAATTATTTATTAATTATCTTAATTATTTAGCACATATCTTTTAAATTATTTTACTTGTTTAAAGCCACTAATTTGCTTTTAATTGATTTAAAATTTGAATATATATTTTAAATGCCAATTAAATGGCGATGGGCGCTGGGCAATTATAATTTTTTCCGTAGCATACTGACGGGCGCCGCCGCCGACCACGACCACGATGACAGTTGTGAAAAGCTGAAAAGCTGAAAATCGGAAAGGCGGAAAGCCGGAAAAGCACCGGCAAATGCTGTCGGAAATTATGGTTTCCCAAGAAACTAGAAACAATCCAAGGCGGAGGCGGCGGCCAGGGCCTCTCCTCAGCGACTGACTGATCGCTCTGCTCTGCTCTGCTCTGCTCTGGCCTGGCCTCCTTGCCGCAGACAATCTGTCACTTGATACGCGCTAAGCCCCGCTCGCTCGCCATTTACCTTTGTTGAGATTCCCCACTGACTGAGGGACCCGGGTCCAGTTTTTGGTCGCACTCTTGTACGGGCGCTGACCAGCCAAGCATTCCAAGCTGCCCCCATGCCGGCCCCGGGGATGCCCTAAAAGTGCCACAGTCCTCCTCGACTTTCCTCCCCTCCTTCCCACGTTTTTCCCTTGGGCAAAATGTTATTTAATTTTTCAACACCCCCGCAAAATGGGGATGAACTGCAGCTGGACGGACTGGGACTCCTTTGGGCCAGTGATTGTTGCAGTTGCAGTTGCAGATCATATTTCGTACTCATCCCCGGGCTGGCGCTGGTCAAGCACCTTTTGTGGAAACCTGCCTCAATGTCTGGCTCTCTTTTCGGTGGCGGGCTGGCTTTTCCGATCGAAGAAGAGTCCCCAAGCAAAGCCTGAAAAGTAGGCAGCGTTTCGCAGGGACACACACTAATGCCCCTTAATAATATTACACACAAACACACAAAAGCTGCACCTCGCCATGCCAAGCCACGCACACACATCTAAGTCTTCGCACTCGGCTTGGGTTCTACACTTCTACACACACCTGGCACAAACACACACCACACACACACACACACACACGAAGGCATATTGAAAACTTAAACAAGTTAAACACAGGAGGGATGCAACGCCGCTGCCGATGTCGACGTCGACGTATTCCCACCTGGCACTATAAAAGGTGAACGGCGGACCGAACAATGTCTCAGTTAAATGCCGTTAATTAGACGACAACCAGCAGCAGCTGTCAGGATCTACAGAAATAACTAAAAAAAAAAAACTATAAACAAAGGAAATAACAAAATAACAAAAATTAAGAATAAAAATTAAAATAAAATACAAAACATTTATTTTTTTCAAGTGCCAACAGGATGAACAGCAATCTTATTTTTTTTTTACTGTGAAAACGTGCCAAGGATAATAGGAGAAATCACTAGAGCGGTGCCAAAAGATATGCTATAAAAAGGAAACACAAAAAACGGAGTGTTCTTGCAGAACATGCAAGAAATATTGACAGCTTTTAAGGATTAAGAAATCAGTCTAAAAAAAAAAATAATGGAGATGTAAAAACCACCAACAGAGAGCCCTTCTTGAATTTATTCCCAAGGATTTCTATGAAGCTGCCTTTTTTTCAAAGATTTAAAATTGGATTTGACATCATTCACCAATTAGCTCTGGAAGGCCACTTGATTTGCAAAAAGAAAAGCGAATTCGAATTGAAAATCAATAACCAACCAACTGCTTAGCTCAACGACAACCTCGATCCATATTAATATAATATTCAAAAACGCGCCACGCGACTAACTGGCCTGGAATTTCGACCATATGTCGCGGGGCATCCTCATCACTTATTCAGCACTCTCCGGTTCGGCAAAGCCCACAACTAACTAACAGTTGACCCCGTATTCTAATCCCCAAAACCACAATATCCTTTCTCTACCTCTGCCACAGTGATTCAGTGATTTCGACGCGATTCGATTCGATTTGATTCGATTCGATTCCAAAAAGGTGCTTATTGCAGCTGCTGGCCACTGCACAAGATTAGACTTAAGACTCTTGTGCGTGTGACAGCGGCTATTGTAAGAGGCCATAGAAGCAACTACATAAGTCATCATACGGAATCCGGCACCATTGAAGCCCTACAAGGTGGCCTAATGCAATTATTACAACGATTACCAATATGCCAACTCATTTTGCTTTTTGGGTTTTTAAAAATGTAATAAGTAATTAACATAATATCTGATTTATTGTAATATTATTTGTACAATTTATTAAACTGTTTTATCATTTTGTTTTATAATAACATTTTCAAGGAAAGCTGAAAAATCCGGTAACCGAAATCTTAGTGCGTTAATTTAAAAAAATATTCGAGATTTCTTCATCGAAATTCCAACTCCGATTAACATAAAAAACAAAGCATAAACTTTTACAAAATGTATAAATGAATTAATAGGAAATTAACTTTCTTTTAATTATATAAACACACCAGCCTAAGCATTATTTAATAAACCTATCGCCCTTGTATATAATCATTCCATCTATTTATAATAAGGAGTGTATTCCAGGCTTAGTGACCAGGATTTTGTTTTTTTATTCTGTTATTGCCTTCATTAAACTCATTAAACTTTTTATAAATTGTAGTAATTTAGAATCGTTTGCATTAATTAATTTTAATTTAATGCGTAACACTCACGTCAATTCAGAACGGTCCCATTATCTAGCTTAATTTTTAAAAACTTTTCTCATAATTACTAAAATTAACGTATTTCTAATACCACTAATTTGTAATATGTAATAAAATTCTTTGACGCCTCAAAAAATGTTTTAAAACGTTCTAAAAAGCGTTTGTTAAACGTTCTAAAAAGATTCCCAGCGTTGGATTGGAAATAATAAGCTGGTTTTCTGCATCTTACCAGATTTTGGTCTGGATTTGTGCCTACAACAACAACATCATCTCTTTTAAAATAAAAACTCGGTTACAAAAACAAAAAGATAATAAATAATATAATGTTTAAAATTTTTGAATTCAAATTTGGCGGCTTTTTTTGGTGCACTTTCTTATCTTAGCTTTTTTTGCAAGTTTTTACAATTAAAAAAAAAAATCCTAGAAATTTTTTTGCTTAGAACATGGCTAAGCAAACACAAACAAACACAGAACTGCTTTCCGAATTAAAATTCGTGTATTTTTGGCCAAAATATGACATTTCAACTTTGCCATTTGTCATTTTCAATTTTAGAACATGACTAGTTTGATTATCCTGTTGATGCTGATCAAGAATATATAGGGCTTATATGGTCGGAATTGACTCTTTCACTGTTTAAACATATTTTAAAACATATTTCGAAAGGGTCGTAAGACATGGAACGCCATCAAGCGGCCGCCGCTTGAACTACAGCTTGTGGGCGAGGGGAAAGAAGTAAAGAGCGAGATAGATTTTTAGGATCTATTTGACATGGTCACACTGCATAATTTTTAATAATGGCCGCCCTTTGTTTATATTTACATTGACCAATCAGAAGGCATCTTGGCTTCCGCTCTCTTTTAGGCACCGTTACTTCATGAATTCAAAATTTTTGTTCATCGCAATATCAGAAATAAACAGAAAGAAAATTTAATGTTCCGACAAATTTAAGTTTTAGAGTTCCAGAAAGTCGCCCTGGAATATTTTTGCAAACCGTATTTGACGTCCGTTTCCCGTTTATAGAGATGTGCAAGTGAAAAAATATATGGCCGCTATCACTATCGATGTCTGATAGACTATCGATTTATTCATAACGATAATAAATAGCAGTGTGTGTCCCACCTCTTGTAATTGTGATACCAAATAAATTTCTGGCCAGGATTCGGGGGTCAAAACCCGGGAAAAAGGAGCAACAGGACAGCCTAAAGAAGCATGGCACCGCCACCGCCGACAGCGCAGCCCGTGCCGCACCAGCAACAGCTCGAGCAGACACCGCTCTCGCTGCCGCCGCCGCCAACGGGGCAAAACATAGCCCCGTCGGGCGCGTTTCCTGGTAAGTTAAGTTCGCAATTGCTTTTAACGCCTACACCTGATGTAGCTCACGTTTCTGTTTATATTCCCTGTCGATAGGCTCCCTTACGCCCGGCTGGAATGATCCACCACCAGTGTCGGCAGACGCTTTGGCCAACAATGCGAGCAGCCGACGCCCACGTCTCGATCTCCGCAAGCGCGTGGCCCATCCGCTGGACGGGCAGCCGGGCTACGTGGCGCCACCGACTGACATGACTTCAACCCGACCAGTGGCCATGGTGCCGCCCGTACGCCAGATTCCATATCCAGATCCTAATTTCGGTGCAGGTGCATCATCGGATGTGGGGGGTCCAGGAGCGGGATTGACCACTGTGCGACTGCCACCGTTGGCGCAGGATGTTGGCGTCGATCCGTCCAAAGTGCCTGTGGCCAGGATTTTGCCGCGGCAGAAATAGCAGACGGAAAAGGCGAGGCGAGACGTTGCGTGTTTATCACAACCATAGGTTAAGGTACTCCACTCCAAATTGCTGTGTTCCGGGCGGGGCAAGAAAATCAATATTTTTCTATGTAAATCCACTTAAGGCATTAAAATACAATGGACACTGCAGGGCTGGGTCCAACAGGGCCCTAATCCTGTATGTCTTATATTTATATTAGCCCGACAGGCGCTTTAATTTAAAGAATGATTCGGTATTTGGGGTAAATATATAAGGATTATACGTATATGAGGAATATATCCCCTAATTTCACCTGGAAATTAAGTCAACATATCCAGAAATTGCATAAAACCTTCTAAAAATTGTAAACGAAGCCCCATTAATCTCTTAACATATTTTTCAGGCACTACAAGTGTTAGGTTTATTCAACAACAATCAAGAAACAAGAAAACATAATGCAGGATAGTACAAATGTAGGTGGTAAAGCCCTTGCCCTTCACCAGGGCAACTGGGTGCCATCAAAGTTAAGGAAGCTACCGTTCTGCTTCTCACTCAGCCCGCAGATGGTCTCCACAATCTGTCCCGTGCTGGTGGGCACGTCCAGGGGGGCATTGCTGCCGCCCATGTCAGTGCGAACCCAGCCAGGATGCAGGCTGACGCACAGGATGCGCTGCGGAAACAGATCAATGCTCAGCGACTTGGTGGCCGCATTAAGAGCCGACTTGGAGGTGCGATACGCATACATGGCGCCGTCCGTGTTTAGCTGTATGGAGCCCAGGATCGAGGACATGTTGATGACTGCCGCCCGACCGACGCCCATTGGCTGGGTTGCGTTCACCTTGGCCGCCTTGTTCAGTAGCGGCAGACAGGCCTTGGCAAGCATTATGGGCACCACTGTGTTCGTTTGCAACGTATCCAACAGATCCTGCGACCGGGTTGCCGTAATTCGCGTGGACTTGGGCGCTATGCCGGCATTGTTGAAGAGCACGTTGAGTCCCTGATCCTTGGTCACGCACTCAATGTCAGCAACCAACTTGTCATAGGCCTCGAAGTTTCTCAGATCTGTGGAGGATTCAACAATTTACTGATATTACGACAAAAAACATTAAGAATACTCACCAATTTCCAGAATGTGGATGTTGGAGTGCTTCTTGGCCAGATCCTCCAGTTCCTGTAGGTTTAATTAAATAATAATACTAAGTTTAACTGTTAAAGCGATTATAATAGTTATTTTATTTAATAAAAGAAATTTCATCACATTCAATAAGTAATATTTCAAATTTGATAGAAACTTCTGGCAGCGAATCGATCACAGTTTTCGCGCGCTTATCGATTGGCTTGCCGCAATGGCGCTCCTCGCGAACGGCCACACTAAAGACGAAAAGCGTACAAAAGCTATTGCAAAAAGTTAGCGCCGCTTATTTCCCATCTACGTTTCGTGCCTTCGCCGTCGAAGCGAACCGCCCACACACACACACAGACCGCTCACTCAGTTCGTCCGGAACTACAGTAACTGTTTTCTCTTCGAACCCGACTCCGAGACTTATTCCGCGTCGCGCACCATTTACTATCCATTGCTGATCCTTTCGCTGAGCCTTATCCACTTGGACAAACTCCCGGAGACACAGAGAATGGCGCCCGTGCAAGGTGAGTGAGTCGTTTTGGTGAATCGAAATTCCAAGTCCCAAGCCGGATTAGCTTTGCTAGTTAGTTGTTCTTGTGTTCTTGTGGATTGTTCGCGTAGTTTCTCGGGAGGTGACTCACGCCGCCGGTCACCGATTAGCGTCCAGCGGTCACTGGTGTTACGCCTCCACCCCTTCGCTTACCGTGGCCTGCGCCCGACTGCGGCATGTGGTGAAGAGATGCTGCGGCGGCTGAGGCAGGGACACCAGCGCCTTGACCAGGCCGAGACCGAGGCCGCGGTTGCAGCCCGTTATCAGGATGGAGTTCATGTTTTCCGGCTGTTCTGCAAGTCGCTGCTGCGTCTCTGATGTGTGATCTCTCTCACGGAACGAAATCTAATCTTCGGCCCTCGCTTCGTCTGCCACTCGAGATTAAGGCCAACTAATGAGTTGTCGAGTCGTGAGGGTGCAATAAAAAGTGCTCGCAACGGAGGAACTAAGGTGACTGGATGGGGCCAACTATTCCCGTGGATTTCACCAGATCGCCCGCTTATCGGCGCACTGCGTACACGACTTTATTGGCGTAACAATAAAAAAAAAAAAACAGAAAAACGGAAAATCATTTGACTGGCGGCCGGCACAGCTGTCAGTGTTGCCAACCATCTGCTAGTTATCGATACTGCGCATTGCCAAACGTGCGAAACCCCGAAAACGTTCCAAATTCTAATTCGCAACTGTTGCTGCAGCTATGGTTTCTAATTGGAATCCGTTCGTTTCCCAGTATATGCAAATGAAGGCGCACACATGGCCTAGCAGCAAAACTTCTCTATAATCTGTTGCTTCGCAAATTCGATTCTGGCGCTGCTGCGCTATCGGCATTCCGCTTTGCCACGCGCATTCGCATCGCTGTGCGCTGCTTCTGTTACGTAGTCTTCCCGTCTATCGGCGCATTCGCTGCCCACCGCCTTCGCAGCATTCCCGGCCAGACCGCGACGCGTTTGTGTTGTGTGTGTTCCTCAGCTCTTTTTTTTCCCATTTCTTCGCGAACCGCCATTGTTATTACCGCCCCTGCCCCGCGGTCTAATTGAGGTGAAAGCTAACCGCTAACCCAAGGGTTAGAGGCAGCCGCAGCAAAAGATGTCCCTCACCTTGTGGAATTCGAGATGCTCCGTCACGTTTGTGCGGCAGTGCTCGACGATTTTTACGTCTAACTTCGGCTCTGGCTCTGGCTCCGTCCCCGGAATTCTCCAACACAATTTTAATTCTACACACCAGCCGCTCTATCACCAGAGAACCATGAGCTCCGCTGTACTTGGACGTCTAGAAGGAGGCTCACAGTCGCGGCCAGCGGGCAGCACCTCCGGGCCGACGACCAGTGTGCCACCCTTCAAGCATCCCCATTGCGACCGCCAGGCCATGTACGCCCAGCCGGTGCGACAGATCAGGAATAAAGGAGGTGAGCGTCGTCGTCGTCGTCGTCGTCGGTGGTATCGATAGCAGAAACACGATCGGGTGGGTTGGCAACGCGGCGGTCGACCGCCGATAGTCGGGTTACGCGTCAATTGTGTTTTTGGGGTTTCTCTCTTGTTACCCCGCCGCTGCCGGCATTATGCAATAACCGTTAGTTGTGAAAGACCACACAGACCCGCTTATCTGCGGCACGTATTCGCCAAAGGTTTTATATGCCGCCGGCTTTCGTACACTCCAACTTCTGCACCGTCATTGGCCCATCGGCTTTTCGTTCGCACACACACACACACACACGCACCCCGCACCAAGTCCAACTGGTATACAGCGGCGGTCAAGAGATTAGCACCAGCACCAAACCAAAAATCAATCATGCTCAAATACAGCCACTTGCTGTGTGCTTTGGTTGTGGGAGCTAAAAAGACTGCTTTCCAGCCCAAAGGTGGTTATTGTTTAGTCTGGAGAAGAGATTAATCATTCATTTCATTCTAATTTTATCATATATTAATCGATAATCGATATCAGCAATTGATTTTTATAAAAACAACCTCTTAAACGGGTTTTGTTGGCATGTAATTTAGCTTTTTCTTATTATTTAGGAGATGTATAAGCAAAATAATATATATTATGTTTAATTAGAGAATAGTTCTAATAGTTTACACTTGGATATTGCCTAGTATGCATGAATTTCGTAGATAAAGATGCTTTTACAACCCTTTGCGGAATGTTCGAGAACCTTTTTGTGGCCATGATGATGATGATGTTGATGATGATTTCACCATATGTATCTGTCGTGTGCAGTCAGTCCACTTATCGGCAAGCAAACACATCTTCGATAATTGCATCGTCACAACACCTCTTCCGTCATCATAATAACATTTAGCAATTAATTGCAGCGTGACGACATTTCAGTATTTGTTTATAACATACATATAATAATCTAGAAGCTAAACAAACAAACAGTAAGCTTAGGTGGGAGTAATGCCAGCCGATAACTTGGCTTTAAGGGCGTGTGTAACCATGGCAAATCCGACGGGTCAAAGCAAACCACTGACGACGACAAGGCGGGGCGTGGGCGGGCGTTCAGGAGGCGTCACTTTGTTGGGGTCATGTCACAGATGATTGCCCCAGTTTGATTTGCCAGCGGCATGGCATGTGGCGGCGGCAGCCCTCTATCGCCGCCTGGCATCTAGGAAAAGCTTCCTCAAACGAAAAGGGAGAAAGATTTCTGGGCTCTGATTGCAGATTGCAGGTTGCCAGTCTTGGTTCTAATTTCAATCCCGATGCATCTGTTTGAGTTTGTGCCCGCTTCCCAGCTGACGGAGGGTGAACCGCGTCACCGGAGAAGCATATATCGCTCTGCCTATCTGGACATACGCCTGCGCGAAGATAGGAGTGGGTTACAGGCAACTTTCTAGTGATAAGTGATAAGCTAGGGGAAGTACTTGAAGGATTACCTCTGGCTGATAATATTTTGTTAGAGAAAAAGCACAAAAGACGGAGCCATGCTAATATCTCTTTAATTTTTTCGCCATTTTCCAGGTTCCTACGATTTCGACCTGGTTGTGATTGGCGGCGGCTCAGCTGGCCTGGCCTGCGCCAAGGAAGCGGTACTGAATGGAGCCCGCGTTGCCTGCCTGGACTATGTGAAGCCTACGCCCACCCTGGGCACCAAATGGGGTGTCGGTGGCACTTGCGTGAATGTCGGCTGCATACCCAAGAAGCTAATGCACCAGGCCTCGCTTCTGGGCGAGGCTGTCCATGAGGCAGCTGCCTACGGCTGGAATGTGAACGATAAGATCAAGCCGGACTGGACTAAGCTGGTGCAATCCGTGCAGAATCACATTAAGTCTGTTAACTGGGTGACTCGCGTGGATTTGCGCGACAAGTAAGTAAAATTGTGCAAGGCTTTGATGAAGAATCACCTTCTAACACATCTAATCCTTTCGTTTTTGCTTCAGGAAGGTGGAGTACATCAATGGCCTGGGCTCCTTTGTGGACACACACACCTTGATTGCCAAAATGAAGAGCGGCGAGCGCACAATTACCGCCCAGACCTTTGTTATTGCCGTCGGCGGCCGACCCCGCTACCCGGACATCCCCGGTGCCGTGGAGCTTGGCATTACCAGCGATGATCTGTTCAGCTTGGAGCGTGAGCCCGGCAAGACTCTGGTCGTCGGTGCTGGTTACATTGGCTTGGAGTGCGCCGGTTTTCTGAAGGGCCTTGGCTATGAGCCCACCGTTATGGTTCGCTCGGTTGTGCTGCGCGGCTTTGATCAACAAATGGCTGAGCTGGTGGCCTCCTCGATGGAGGAACGCGGCATTCCCTTCCTCCGCAGGACCGTGCCGTTGTCCGTGGAGAAGCAGGACGATGGCAAGCTGCTTGTTAAGTACCAGAACGTGGATACCGGCGAGGTGAGCCAGGACCTGTTCGACACCGTGCTCTGGGCCATCGGTCGCAAGGGTCTGGTCGATGATTTGAACTTGCCCAAGGTCGGTGTCAAGGTACAGAAGGATAAGATACCTGTGGACTCTGTGGAGGCTACCAATGTGCCCAACATTTTCGCCGTTGGCGACATTATCTATGGCAAGCCAGAGTTGACTCCCGTTGCCGTTCTGGCCGGTCGTCTGTTGGCCCGTCGCCTTTATGCTGGTTCCGAGCAGCGCATGGACTATCACGATGTGGCCACCACTGTATTCACACCCCTGGAGTACGCCTGCGTTGGCCTCAGCGAGGAGGAGGCGGTGAAGAAGTATGGTGCCGATGAGATTGAGGTTTTCCACGGCTATTACAAGCCCACGGAGTTCTTTATACCGCAGAAGAGCGTGCGCTATTGCTACCTGAAGGCGGTGGCCGAGCGCCATGGCGATCAGCGTGTGTATGGCCTTCACTACATTGGACCCGTTGCCGGTGAGGTGATTCAGGGATTCGCTGCCGCCCTCAAGTCCGGCCTGACCATCAACACGCTGATCAACACTGTGGGCATTCACCCGACAACCGCCGAGGAATTCACCCGGCTGAGCATTACCAAGCGCTCTGGAGCCGATCCCACGCCGGCCAGCTGCTGCAGCTAAGCGGGATCCGTTTAGTAGCAGTTTCGCAGCTTCGCAGTTTAGCAGCTCAGCCGCCCGGGACGATGATGAATGGGTTGTTTGCCGCTAGCCAGCGATCGAAGAGTTCAACAGTTCCGTTTAAGTTACACCGCAATTAAAGAAAAACCCACACAATAGTAGCTCTGGGCAAGCCAGGGGCGCTCTGGGCACACCGGGCACACTGGGATGTCGGGTGGCTAAACTTCGCTACGCTTCGGTTCGGCTACGGTGGAACTCCCGCGATCTGCGACCCGCAACCCCCCCAGCAGCCCATCCGACATGCACTCAAAATTTTGAATTTGTTTTAAAACCATGAAATTAACCATGAAAAATCCCCTAAATGTACGGTAGAAAAATATAATTTTTCACCTAAAAAAAACAAAGTTTTGTAATCTTTTAAGGAGGTTCTAGATTGGGGGAAGATTGGATTTAATTGGGAGCTGAAAGAACTAAGTTAAGGAGGCCTTATGGCTAATAATAATAATAATTTTACGAAGCACTGGAAATTACTACAAGAGTTGCCCGTTAATCGCGATCTACGGAACAAGATCTAGGATTGTTCCTACTAATGACTCCTTAATGACCTCATTCACAACCAGGTTTTCTCTGGGTTTCGTCAAACAATCTATTAATTACTTTGTCGCCTTGTTGGTTCGCCTTTATTGGATATCCATAGATAATTATGGTGTTTGTATCATGATTGTATCTTTCTCCAATATTCGATCCGACTTGGTCTAATTGAAAACTCAATTGCGTTGTAGATACCTTCACTTAAAGCGAACAAGGCTCACCCTGGAGTGGTTCTCTTCTTATTTTCGAACGTATTCATCATGAATATTCATGATTCGACATGAAAAAGAGCGAGAAAGCAAGCGAAATTGTTCATCAGTGATGTATTACATCCGTTAAATTTATTCATATTCCCAAAAGGATTGCAAGTAAAAAATGAATTTGCATATTTTTCTATTACATTTTTATTTTGTTTTTCCTATTTCTCGTATTGAATAACTCCCTCTTTGTTTTTAACAACAACAAAAAGCCTTTTTTTTCCTTTACAACTGCCCACCCAGCGCTGGTGCTGCCACAGATTCTGATCCTGATCCTGCCCCTGCGCTGGCTCATCGTGCTGTGTCTTAAAAACGGTTCGTACGTAATTTTTGGGAGGTGGCGGCGGGGCCACAAGCGAAGAGCAGAGTTAAAAAAAAAAAACACATTAATTAGTTATTAGTTTAGATCCAGAAGTCGCACGCCCTAGATGGCCACGCTCTGCTTGCACTCGTTCTCCCGCTGCTGCTTGTTCACCGCCGATATGCACTTGGCCATGGTGGGCGAGGCGCGCGAAATGGCATCGGTCATAAAGTAGTCGCGCAGCTCCTTCAACTTGATGTCGATGGCGCCGCCACCAATGGATTTGCTCTGCGAAAGACAAAGACAAAGAAATGTAGTTGCTGATGCTTGATGAAAATATGAATTTCCTTACAGCGCCCGCTGCACCGGCCTCGCCGGCTGATTCCAGTTGTCCCAGGCGCGTTAGATGCGGCGCCACATCCTCCAAGCGGTTGCGCAGCTCGTCCAGGTTGTCATAAGGCAGCGGCTTGCCCACCACCTCGGAAAGAGCACGCAGAATCTTCCAGTCCTCGCGGGCCATGCCCGGTGGCGAAACGCCCGGCAGCGTCTGCTGCGGCCTGCCCTCGGTATTCACATAAATCCCTTGCTTCTCGGTATAGGCGGCACCTGGCAGCACAGCGTCAGCAATGGAGGCACCATTGTCACCATGCGAACCAATGTAGACGACAAAACAGTCCTTGGGTAGCTGCTCGCGGGTCACCTTGCCGGCATCGGCGTTCAGCAGGAAGAGAACCTTGGGCTGAGCCTTCAGGGCGATCTGTGCGCCGGCCTTGTAGCCCACATCTAAGGCGCCCACCTGGGCGGCGTTTGTCTGCAGCACATTGAAGGGGTTCCAGTCCTGGAAAACATAATGTGTCAATGAAGCTAGTCGCTGCGCAGGTGCTTAGGGAGAGTGTCTCTACTTACCGGCTTCTTCAGCTTCTTGCAATAATCAGCGATGGTGGCATGAATGGCGCCGCCATCGGGACGTTCCAGCAGTTCGGCACCGATGATAATGGCCGGCTTCTTGGCCCCCTCCAGGACCTTGGAGAAGGCGTGCGATCCAGAGCAGACGTCCTTGATGAGGGCGGCATCAGCGCCGAGGTTCTCGTGTTCGTAGGACAAATCAATCTTGGGTCCAATCGAGGCAATTTGCAGCTCGTTGTGAACATAAGCCTTGCGCAGACGGGTGTTGACCAGTGGAGCCTCATAGCGGGGATTGGTGCCCACCAGGAGCACAGCATCGGCCTCCTCCAAGCCAGCGATGGTGCTGTTCAACAGGTAATTGGCCCGGTTATCAGTGCCGCCGCCCTGGATGAAGCCCTGCTCGGTGGCGACTGCCTCGCTGCCCAGCTTGTTGAGCAGATCCTTAAGGGCCACCTGAGCCTCCAGATCGGCGAGCTGTCCCGAAATGCCAGCCACCTTGCCGTTGGCCGCCTTGACGGCCTTAGCCACTGCAATGAGGGCGCCCTCCCACTCGACGGCCTGCAGTTCGCCGTTCGGCATGCGGACCATGGGTGCCACCAAGCGTTGGCGCTTCAAGCCATCGCAGGCAAAGCGTGACTTGTCCGCCAGCCACTCCTCATTGACATCCTCGTTCTCACGGGGCAGAATGCGCAGCACCTCGTTGGTACGGGTGCTAACCACGATGTTGCTGCCAACGGCGTCGAGCACATCGATGCTGCTCACCTTGCGGATCTCCCAGGGACGGGCCACGAAGCTGTAGGGCTTGTTGGTCAGAGCTCCCACGGGGCACAGATCGATGACATTGCCCGAGAGCTCGGTGAGGAAGAGCTTCTCCACATACGTTCCGATTTGCATGTCATTGCCACGGCCAGTGGTGCCCAGGTCATCCACACCGGCAATTTCAGAGGCGAAGCGCACGCACCGAGTGCAGTGGATGCAACGGGTCATAATGGTCTTGACCAGCGGTCCAATGTCCTTGTCCTCCACAGCTCTGCAATGGAAACAAAACAAAAAAAGGAGTTTTTGCTGCCTGTTTCTCCCTGAGAATCATTCTCCTACCGCTTGCCAGTGTAGTTAATGTCGGTGAAACGTGAGCGATCGGAGCCAAAGGCCATGGCCTGATCCTGCAGATCACACTCGCCGCCCTGGTCGCAGATGGGGCAGTCCAGCGGATGGTTCATCAGCAGGAACTCCATGACGCCCTCGCGTGCCTTGCGGGTTAGATCCGAGTTGGTCTTGATGCGCCAGCCCTTCATTACGGGCATGGCACAGGCGGCCACAGGTTTGGGGCTCTTCTCCACCTCCACCAGGCACATACGACAATTGCCGGCCACGGCCAGGCGCTCGTGGTAGCAGAATCTGGGAATTTCCACGCCGATCTGGGCAGCCGCCTGCAAGAGAAATCAACGATAGGGAAATTGTGTAAGTTGGACCCTTCAGTTGGCTGCCTTGGCATCTTTCTTACCTGCAGCACTGTGGTGCCGGGCAACACCTGCACGGGAATGTCGTCCACAAAGACCTCGATCTTCTCGGGCGCCTTCGCCGGCGTCTGGGCCAGAATGGCGCTGGTGCGCACCGCCCGGCTGGCCATCTGATGTGTGGGCGAGCCCAGAGCGCCCAGCGCCTTGACTAGCGGTGCCCGTATCATATTTTCTGCAACGACAAGTGGACCAAAATTGAGCTGCAATGCAATCCTCGAACCCAACAATTACATAAGTAAGCTGCTGGCTGCCAGCATTTCCCTATTTATCGATCGCTGCTGCCATTGTTGCGCCGTCTCCCCTTAGTGGCCCCTAGCCAACGGCAAGCGGGATCTGGCCTGGGATTTTAGAGTTCCGGTCGATGGAGAACGGGCGATAAACCTACCGAAATGCTGGAAAATATTCCTGTGGCTTTTAATGCGGAGACAAACTTTTTATCGCTTTGCTTTGCTTCAGTGTTGCCAATTTAGCTTATTACAAGCTAGTTCTAGCATTTTTAAAAATGGAATAGCTTATGAATCTTGCTACTAGCTTATAGCTTTAAAAATAGCTTATTATACTATTTATCTAGCATATTGTAGCAAAATAATTTTATTATGTCACTATTTATTTTATTATTTATTTGTTTCATAAAAAAATTCAAGAAAATAACAATATTGGATGATGCACATATGATTTAATTTTATTAAAATATTTTCATATTTAAGCTATATCCAACAAAAATTATTATACATTATTAAATTGGGAAAAAGATTCATTTTAAGACTAATCACAGTAAACAGTCACTTCCGTTTTTGACAAATAATGCCTCTTGTCTTGGTTAACGGATTTTTAATGAAGGCATCATAAGATCGAAATGTCGCTACATTTAAATGCTTTGAAACGGGAGTTTCAACATTCAAGTTAATTAAGATAAAAACTAATAAAACCATAATAATTTTGTAAGTTTTTTGTGGCTATTTTTTACTAATATTAACATTTTTTTCTCAATCTAGCTTTTTTGTGAACTCACCACTGAAAGAGACCGTGTTTGCTGTAGAGAAAAATACTGAAAGTGGGACCGTAATCAGGGTTTTTAAAATATTTTTTCCGCCAAGCGGCGGAAACAGGAAACAGGAGCCAGAAGAGTGGTTACCTTGAACCTGAAAGAGAAATCCCGAAAATAAAGATATTGAAATTTAAATTTCAAAAATAAACGGTGGCCCAGCGCCATTTTTATATTGCGGTCTGGCAACGCGAACCGCACAGCTGTTCCACCTACGAATTATTGGTGCTGCCAAATGGCGTGCGGAAAACTGAGCTTTCCCTTTGATAATCAAGCCACTAGGCATTTTTTTATGCATAATCAGACTTGCGTTGAGTGCACAGATTTGGGAGACTTTGGAAAAGTGTTAGCTTTCTGGGGAAACATTTTAGAAAACCATAATGAAAGGAAATTAACCCACATGCGGCAGCGTTGCCAGATCGCAGTGTGAAAATGGCGCTGGGCCACCGTTTATTTTTGAAATTTAAATTTCAATATTTGTGTTTTCGAGTCTTTCAGCATATAGCAAAATTGAAGTTTGGTCTCCAGCCTAGCATAACCATATTATATATTTAAAAAATACTGGAAATTCGATCATTTTTTTCATGTTTCGTATGTGCATAAAGCTTTAATTTTGTTTATTTAAAACTACTGGATACAAATTTTGTCGCAGAGATTTCTATACATTGATTAGAAGGACCTCAAGGTGGTCATTTTCAGGTCTAGTGCTTGTTTAACTGTATTTTAGGCAGCTCACCACGTTCAATGCTTGAAGAAACTGTACCTGACAGCTTGCAGGCCCCATGTCCAGTTCTTGTAAAACTGTACAATGCTTGTCAAACTGCATTTATTTTACTTTTAAGCTGCTTATGCCCAATGCTTGTAAAACTACACAATGCTTGTAAAACTGTATTTTTCACTTTTTGATTGCCCATGTCCGGTGCATGTCAAACTTTTTATTTAGATTTTACCCCAAAAGTATGCACTATTTTTGCTTAAAGTTAATGGCTAATGATTCAGCACACATTTTTCGTATGCATTAATACAAAGCCCCAAAAATATATTTTGGTCCAGTGCTTGTCAAACTATTCTTCCCAGCTTCCTTGGCCACTTGAATTGAAATTAAATTCAAAATTGATCGAAAATTGAATCTTATTTATTTTCCAACCATATTTCCATGCAAACTTGGCTAGATTTTAAATAAAACTTTTATTTGCTTAATCAAAATTACAGGAAACAAATTCTGTTACAGAGTTCGCTAGTACATTGATTAGAACTTTATGCAATTATGAATAGGGTGAAACAGAGGTCAAATTTATTTTTAATCTTCAAAAGAAGCTTGGCTTTGATCTAGGATATATTTAGATAAAAATCTGTTTGTTTTGACTACAAGGCACATATTTCCGCAATTACAACGCCCCCATATCATTGGAGACGTAGTCGAGCGCCTTGTAACCTCCACCTGGAGGTCTATTGCTCGCCATTTCACTGGAGACAGGAGACCGAAGACCGGAGACCGGAGACTGGAGACCGACGGCGGCAAATGCCGCTAGTGAGATTTGTAAAAGATCAAATCTTTACATGGGAGTCACGCGAAAAATTACACACACCAACGAGATGTGGACAATGCAAACGGCATGGATGACAGACAGGCCAGCAAAATGATGTTGTTCCCAGCACACTGGCAGCGAGTGGAGCCGCCGTTGCCGGCACTCACCCTGTCTGTGTGAGTGTCGGGACGGGACGGACTAACGCACGATTCTGGTGGATCTGCGGAATCTATCTGGCTCCCATTTGGCGTCCCTGGCGAACGGCGCCACTGTCTGCCATTCGACCATCTGGCGATGGGAGCGTGAGTCACGAGTTTAGCTTGCTTTTTTAAAAGAAAACTCAAAGAACTTAAGATCAACTGAAGAGACGATGAAAACTATACAATGAATTATTATAGAATCCAAATTTATCACAGAAATATTTATATTTTTTGCATATTGTATTATTTATTATTATTACTCAAGTCTATAATTCATATAGATCGCTTTAGAGATGCGTGAGTGTCACGATTGGGCCCCCTCCGCTGACAGCCTCCCATTTCTAGCGCTCACCGCAGCCAGGTAATCAGATAAAAATATATTATGACGTACCAGACCGACTTTTCATTGTTAATTGAGCGGCAGCTACATAAACCTTTCCCGGAGCCCGGCCCTGAATGATTGAGATTGAGACGTGCTTGATATCTGTTGGGATCGGTGAGGCAGAGCAGGCAAAATACACTTGGCGCAATCCTTATAAGTTTCCAAAAACATTCAATGCTATGGCAATAGGGTAATGGTTAAGGAACTGGACTCGTTTTAAATGGAAAAAGACTTTTTTACGAAAATATTAAAACATAAAATCAGGTGTAAAAATCCTAAATTTTTTGTTTGTGTAAAAAACGATGCTGCTGCTGCTGTTGCTGCTGCTGCTGCTGCTGCCTTCGTCGGCGGCGTCGTTGTTGCTGTGGTTTTTGTTGTCTGGCGTCTGTTGGCTGTATCTCTTATCTTGTATCTCGGCTGCTCTTGCTGGCGCTCTTTCTCTCTATCTCTCTCTCTCTCTCTCTCTCTTTCTCCCTCTCTCTCTTTAGTACTTCCACTGCCTTATCGCAATGTATCTGATGCTCATGGATGTGTGCACTCAAAGAAATAACAAATTAAGCATCTGAAAGATACATTTATCAATTGATTTTAAGTTTTGTAAGGAGTATACTTATTATATTCATTTAGTGATCGTACTTGGATATCTTTATAGACCTAAAATTATGTAGAATCTGTACTCTAATCTAATGTGAAGTCCAAAAATGCTTTAAAAGTAGAGTTAAGATACTTTTAGCGGTAAGAACAGTTCACGTTATTCTTCCTTCTGTAAAAATTAAAGCTTCTCCTTAAGTTAACTGATTTTTATGCTAAAAATATGACAACTGACATAATTAAGCATACAAAATTTTAATATAAGAGTTTTATTATTATTAAAAATGCATTTATTATTATCAATTGATTTTAGAAAGATGAAAACTGCTGTAGAAACAGAAAGTGTCATCCCATCATTTCAAATTAAAGCTTTTCTTGAAATTTATTTAATTTTTATTCTAAAATTATTACTTTTAACAGAATAAAAGTTACTAAAATGTTAACAATTATGGCACAATTACAATTAAACATTATATATTATTATGAAATACCCAAACATTTTATAATAATATTAATAATAATATATTTTATAATAATAATATTGAAGCTTTATCAAAGATTTTTACTGTACTGGAAATATCCTTTAGAGTATATTTCGAAAAACTGATTTTAAATGAATAAAATTTTGATAACTTTAAATAAATAAAACCCAAGAATTTCTTGCAGTGTGCAGATGAATGCTGCTGCCACGCTCCAGACGTGTCGCCACAATTTGCAGCCAAACGCCGGCGACATCAGCTTGGCGCCTAAAATCAAACGGGGGCCCGAACGCAACGCAACGAACGAACGAACGAAAATTTTTTAAAAATAACGTGCAACAACGACGGGCGGCTAATAATGTGATTTGTTTCGTTGGCCAGGCGATGGAGAGGAGGACAGGAGCAACCACTCCTGTCTCCCTTGACTCCTGTCTGCTGTCTGCTGTCCATCGTCCATTTTTGCTTCCTTGCGGCAGCTTTAGTATGTGATAATTTTAAACAATTTACTCCCCTTTTTTTTTTGTTTGCTGCTGTTGGCCCGCCGCCGGCAATTGTCCGCATTTAACGGTGTGTCCTTGGCGGGATGCACCGCCCCGATCCCGATCCCGAATCCCAATCCCCTCACCACTCCTTGAGCATCTCGCAGTTTCTGGAAGCGGTGAGATAAGGCAGCAATTTCTGCGGATCGACGCCATAAAGCAGATATGCATGATACGATTATAATTATACGGCAAGCAAGCATGGCAACAGTCTGCGGCGGCATCATAGCCACAGTGATCACTGCCAATGAGCAACAATTCAACTAAAAATGCCTATCAATCAAAATTAAAAGGATTCCCCTTCTCTGGTACCAAAGAGAAATGCGTAATATTCCATTGAAAACATTTTAATATCTACTTCTTTTTATTCTTATTTATTTTTGGGGACAACTACAATTTTTCAATTAGTAAAAGTTACTTAAGTTCATATCAATAATTTTTAATTTATAAATAAATAAAAATATATCATTTTTAAATGCTTCAAAATATGTAATTAATAAAAATTGTTATTATCTTTATTAATAAATATTTATAAGCAACTTGCAGATACTATATAAAGGGGACATAACACTCAATAGATCCTGAAAGTTTTCAAAAATACAATAAAATTATAAAATTAAATATTTTCTACCATAATTTTATATTTTTTCATCATAGTTATTATTGTATTTCATAAATACAACAATATTTGGTATCTGGTATCCTGATTTTTAAGTCAAAACAACCAGAAATCTTCAAAAGATCTCTTAAATTTGAATAGAGGTGGTCTCGTGAACATTTCCTATCCGGGATCACCGTGCACATCCAATAAATTCATACAATAAAATTATATAAACAAAAGAAAAACAAAACAAAAATCGAAAAATCATTAGTACTTAATCATCAGAATTATAGTAAGAGTACAACATGATTTAAGCTAATCTCATTTAAGGTCAAAAGCCCGCTCTCATCATCTCTGATCCGGAGGGAGTACTTTCTGGTTTGTGGCGAAGACCCGAAGATCCAAAAGACCCGAAGATCGCTCGGTTTGCCGCCCGATCGCATTGGCAAGTGCGCGGGCAACTTCTCGTTTTTCGAATATTTAAGCAGTCGCTCGCAGAGCGTCGTTGAGAGCGGTCTGAATCTGAATCTGAATCTGAATACAAATCCAAATCCAAGTCCGAGTTTGGTTCCGAGAATAAGTGTGGCGCGCGTACACCAAGCCGGCATTCAAAAAAGCTTCAATTCCTATCGCTAACCGTAGACATTTTACAAGGATATTGACATATATCACAATATATAAAGAAATATTGACAAAACTAGTCTTAAGAAAATTATAAACTATATAAAATAGTTCTTGGAATCCAACTGGAGAGATCGGGGGCCAAGCAAAGTTTCCTTTTTATTTTTTATTTATTTTTTTTTTGTTTTGTTGTCGTCAGTGCCTGTGAACCGAAATTCGCGAGTTGTGAAACCGAAACCCATTGTGTTGTGAAAGACCGGCGGAGTTCTCCTACCTGGCGCTATAATCGCCGCCGCCCCTTAAGCTAAAGACGTACGATTAAAAAACCAAACCAAAATCCAAAACAAAACCCATTGCTCTTTGTTGTTGTTGTTGTTGTTGTTGTTGTTATTGCCACCGTCGTCGGGGCTTTTGTTTGCGGTTAAAAAATATTTGCGGGCTTCAATCCACGGCGCATTTCGGATTGGTAAACGGAATCGGTGAGTTGAGAAAAAATACATCTTCAAAATTCTGATAAGAGTCTTCCAGTTGAAGGATTACCGGAAATAAAACAGTCATTCTTCAGTTATCGATTAAGTTTGAATTCCAATCAGAGTCCTTTTCGATTGGTATTTCTAACGGAATTTTTTTTATCGACTAATTTAAATGTTTGCATCTTCCACCAATGAAGCAAAGTTGCAAAACTAATGATGCAAACTCTTGCACTATTTACATCTTAAAAATTAATAGAAAAAAAAACAAATAACAGGGTTTTTACGAACAAAGAAAAGTTAAGTTTAAGATAACTATTGTGTAAAATTCTAATAATAATATCATATTATCTTAAATACTTCAAATCTTAATATTTTTGGTAATACGTTTTGTTAAGGATTACTTTCATTGATTTATTTCCACTTCCGTAAGCCTTAAATCTATAAAAATAATGCTAAATGTATAAATAAAATAAAAATAAAATATATTTTTTAATTAGGAAAATCTTTAAAAAATATTAAGTAATTGAAAAAAACATTACCAAACCGATCAACTAATTAAAATCAAGCAAATGTTACTTGATAAGGAAATAACTTAAACTCATAAGTATCAATGTTGGTTATCGATAATGCTGTGTTTATTCCGATTACCAATAAGTGACTTTATCGAAATAAATCGTAATAATCCCGATAATAAACCAATTAATTCAGTATTCAGATTGCTTTGTTGAATTAAAGCCGTATTTGTACCTGTATCCGAAGTATCTTAGTATCTTATCACAACTCCTCCATCCATCTATGGGTTTTTGGCTCTTTGCTATTCGCACTTCCTCTCCTTCTTTGCTGTTTTCGCTACTTCTTTGCACACACTCACGCACATTTCCTGTGTGATCTCAGCCCGGTGAAAAAAAAGTAAAAAAAAACATTTTTTTTGTCTCACAGACAGCCAAAAAAAAAAGTAAAAAAAAAACACACACACTCGGTACATGCGAACTCCCAAAAACGGTAAAAATAAAAATAAAAAATAAACGCAAGTCATGTATGGTCACAGGCGACAACAAATACTGCAGGCAGCAGTCAGCAGTCAGCAGTCAGCAGGCTGGCAACAATGTCATGACAAATAAACTGAAATTAAATGATTTGCTCCGAAGCATTTTGGCCGGGACCAGTTGGCCCATCCGATCCGTCGTCGGTCCATAAACGCCGCCGCGCAGAACATCCCATACCATCCCCATCCCCATCCCCATCCCCCAAGAAATGGCAGCAGTGCAAAATAAAAAAACAACACACACTCCTTATGTATATTTGTGTGTGTGTGTGTGTGTGTAATAGCAGACAAAAAAAAAATAAAAATACAAATGAAATAATAAATCGAACGACGTTGCCATAAAAATACATTTTCGGCCCACATGCGACCAGCGACGCGAGCGAGAAGCCATAGAGATTCAAATGTGCCCCGAGATAGGAGCGAAAACATTAACAACACTGGAGTACAACGTGCGATCCGTCGATCCGGCGATCCGTCGATCCGGTGATCCGGGCGAGGGCGGGGCTCTGGAGAGGATCGGCAGCAGCAGAGCGATCGGGCGAAGGGGAGCCGCCGGCCCAGCCCAACCCAATCCAACCGAAGCGAACCGAAGCAAGCAATATGGAAGCGTCGCTTTTACGTGAAAAGTTTCATTTCATTCATAAAAAAACACCCATAAATGAAAAAGAAGAATGGACAACGAAGCTCAAGATACTCTTAAAAATATAATAAAAAATAAATAATAATCATTTTTGATAATCTAATAATATTTGAGATACTTAAACGATAATAAACATTTTAAAGGAAGTCCCCTTAGTTTGATAGTTTTATTTATAATCATATTCTTAAACTAAAGATCTTGAGATTGTAGTTATTTCATATTTATAATAAAATAATAAAAACTATAAAGAATACAGATTAAAGAATCTTTAAAGTTGAAAAGCTCTCCAAAACATTGATCATTATTTAGAGGCAGTACTTTGAGATGATGATCATAATAACCGAATGTATGGTATTTCAGAAAGAAACATATTATAAGATATTTGGATTATGTTTTTAATAATATAATAAGTATCTTAAAGAACCTTAAAAATGTTTCAAAGTTTGATTGTTTATAACAAAGTATCTTAAAGTCCAGATACTTTATGATTATAATAAATTCATCTAGAAAAGAGAAACACTAGATCTACAATTGAAAAGCCCTTTAAACTATCTTAGGGTTTTATTTAATGATCCTTAATCAGTAACCAGGAGTCAGTACTTCAAGACTAACTGAATTTATATATTAGATACTTGATATCTACGCGAAAACTATTATATTTATTTACAATCTTTAGCTATAAGGAAGAGTATAGAAAAACCTCAAGCTCAAAACCAATTCCACACACTCCATACCCCCTGTGTGTGTGTGTTCCTCAATGAAACTACAACGTATGAATGGCAAAACATATGAATGGAGCTTCCAGCCATCACTCCACTCCACTCCCAGCTCCAAACCATTCCAGCGTGCTCTGTTTTTTTTTTATTTTTTATTTTGCTTCATTTTTTTATATATTTTTTTTTGTCCGGTCTGTGGCCCAGTCTGATCCGGCAAACTGGTGGGCGTCCAAATTGCTTCGACTGCGCGACTGCGGGGCACACACAAAGTGAAATCGGAAATTCGCAGGCAGAGCGGTTTTTCACCGCGATTTTCTACGGATATGGGGCCAGGAAAGAGGAGGAGTACGATCTTGATTTGGGCCTTCATTAGCATACATATTCGTCACTGAGATGATCGATCGATCGATCGATCGATCGTTCAATGCTTGACCAAAATCAGAGGTGACAAATCTCCTGTGATAAATGTTTGAAAATTGCCAAAAAAAAAATAAAAGAAGTGAGGAATTAGTGAGGCCATAAAAAACGCCAACGATTGTGGTAGAAATAACATGGAAATGGTATATGGTTGGGGGACTTCCCTAACTGGAGGAAATTGAAATTCAATTCAAGTGAAATTTCCAATCACATGAGATCACTCGCGGCGGCATTTCTCAGAATTTTGATCAGAGAGGAGACCTTTTCATTGAAGATTTAACACATTCAATGGAATGGATTCTTCTTCCCTGAATAAATATGCTAAGTTATGCACAAGGGGAAGTACCAAGTACCATGTGCCAAGTAAATAAAATAAATGAAATATTTATTTATCAGGAGTTAACTTTCTCTGATTTAAGGCCAAAAAATAGATAGATTTTCTTTCTTTTAAGGATCAATGATCATAGGAGGGGGTTCCAGGTAAATACCAGGCAAGGGAGATCAATGCAGAGCCCGAGGCAGAGGCAAAGGCAGACTGTCTGCAGGCTGCAATCAATTGGCTGACATTTAATGGAGGGAGCCGTCGGGCGGCAGTGATTGATTGATTGATAATTAAGAGTGGCGCCTACTGGCATTCACTCACCATTCACTCCATGCCCCCCTCGGAGGCTCGGAGGCTCGGAGGCTCGGAGGAGGAGGCATTGCAGCATAATGGGACACAACCGGACAATGGCAACATTTTAAATATACGATCATGTGGCGCTTGCTAATTTAACTGGGGAAGTCTTTCAAGTTTCGCCGCCGACTCGAATTCATAGAATATAAAGTATCGAGAAACAGGAATATGGCAAACGGAGATCGGAGAGTGGGAATTTTCGGGTATAACCAATATTTAAGCGCATATTTTATTGCCATCATTATGGCCATGATGAGTTCGCATTGAATTTGGAATTAAGAACGGCACCTGTGCCTGTGCCTGTGGAGGCGCCAGTTGCCAAGGTCATTGGTGCCCTGTGGATGCTCTTTCAGAGTAATTTGGACTTTGATTTTACTATATTTTGAGCTGGAAATTTAGAAATTAAATTTAGTTTAAAGTATATTAAGAAATTAAGTTATTTAGATGACTTTTTCCTCAATAAAATTAAAGAATTTTGTTTATATATTTTAAATTCTCTGTAAAAATTAGTTAGTAATTATATATTTCATTTTGTTTTGAAAAGAGCTGCCTTATTTATTTAAATTATACTTTGTAGACAATTAATTTTGTCTAAATTTTGTAATGTTTTCACATTTTTCATCATGTTTTGACTTTGCTGAGCTGTTTTTTATGACTTTTTTATTTATTGCTTAAACATGCATTAAATTTAAGCAATCATCCTAATTTTGAAATAATTTTTAAACGCTGGACTGCAATTGTTAAAATCTTTTCATCATTAGCACTGACGCACACAAATATGCTAATTATTTATTTATTTTGTTACTCTTTTCTTATGCGTGCACTGCCTGCAATATTTTGTATATTAATATGACATCATTTCGATCAATTGGATTTACCAGAAGCCCATATACATACATAATCCTAGAGTATATAACGACTTTCTTGAGTGGCAAGGAGTCCGATCTTTTGCTTTTCTTTCGACTGCAAATCGGCTTTGAGGCTAATGAGCTTTTGTTTAATTTTATTAATGGAATTGCCAACATTTATCATAAATTACAAATCGTGATCGTGATAAGAGCGCCGATGACTGCGTCAATCTCTTGAATAATTAAGTTGTCGTGTTGCTTTGATAATGACCAGACAGCGCTAACCTTTTTTTGTTGCTATTCTCGATATGTTATTATTGTTACTGTCTTTGAAGAGCCGCAAAAAAATAAGAAAACAAAACAAAAAACGACGAAAAATTTGCTTAATTTTATGGCCCGTGTCTTGTCTGAAAGATATATACAGACATATCTGGACATATATATTTATTTTTTGGCCTAACCATTGTCTCTCCGCCTTCGTCTCGACTGCCCACATCTCGAAAGTGTTTGCTAAAAGCCAAAAAGCAAATCACCTTTTATTTATTATCTGG
This sequence comes from Drosophila truncata, assembly GCA_008042515.1. Taxonomy (NCBI): domain Eukaryota; kingdom Metazoa; phylum Arthropoda; class Insecta; order Diptera; family Drosophilidae; genus Drosophila; species Drosophila truncata. The sequence goes on along the minus strand of VNJQ01005061.1, from coordinate 48,732 downwards.
AAGTGGTCTCTTTCTTTTTATGGCCTTTATAGCCATAATCATTGGGTACACAGCAAAAAAAAGGAGATATATAATTTATATTTTCTTTTATTTAATTATATAGGTTATTTTTTTAAATATTTATTTAAAAATATATTTTAGTATCTTTTGTTACAAAACAAAAAGGATAGACAGACAAAACCAAGTCAGCTTTCAGTAGATAATATCGAAAATCCTATCCTAATCGCTTATTAATTTCTAAAGTTAAGTAAATTGTAATTTAAATAATTTACTTATTTATTATTATAAAGTTCATGAATTATTTGTATATAATTTTATTGCTTTTCCCGCTTACATGATCAGAAACAAGAAGAATATCTAACCCTCAAACAGTATTCTTATATGTTATCGAAAATATCGAAAATCGTATCCTGATAATCGCTTAATAATTTGTAAAGTAAAAGCAGACATTATTAAGATATACAAATGGTAATTTTTCGAGTTCATGGATTATTTTTATATAATTTGGTTTATTTTTCTACTTTACATCCTTCCAACAGTTTTATTATTATTTTTTATCGAAAATATCGAAAATCCCATCTAATAATCGCTTGAATATTTGATTAGTAAATAGTATTTCGGTTCTGTGTACTTGTTGCCAGGGTTGGTGAATCCAAGACCGGTGTCACTTTCCCACTCAGCCAAATCGGATCACAATGGAGATCAGTTTGGATCAAAACGGGTGACATGGCTTGGAGTAAAGTAGTTATGATTGGTGGAACTCGGTGGCGCGAGGCCCAAACCACAATGATGATCAGCAGAAGCCGCAAACAGCTAAGAAAAAAAATCAAGAAAATCAAGATTGATTGCCTCATTCCCGCAATGATTGATCTGTAACGAACAAAAAAAAATAAACAATAATAATAATAACAATAATCTTTCTCGTTTGCTACTGAAATCAAGATCATAAATTTAGGGGAATTATTTAAATGATTTAGATTTAACTAATTAAAAAAGAAAGAAGGAGAAAATGAAAATATTTAATAAATATTTTAAATATTTTATTTATTTATTTTCAGCACCACCTTCTCCTGATCTCCCAGCTAAGATCCGTAGTATGCCAACGCTGCCATGCTGCTGAGACAACGCCTGGACAACGGCTAGGGCGGCTGTGTGTGGATCAGGATCAGGTTTCGGGTCATTGAAAGCAACAGCAGGATGCGTACTCGGCTCACATTGCTCTGCTTGTGGCTGGCCCTGGAGGCACCCAGTGAGACGACAGCCAGCACCAGCAGCAGCAGCACCAGCAGCACTCCACTGTTTGGACTCCATTCCGATGAACTGGTGGCGGGTGAGGGTCAACTGGTGGTACCACGTCGCGTTCATGCCGATGGCAAATTTATGACCCACTCCCTGGCCTATGCCCATGATCGTGATCATCGGCGGCATCGCCAGCGACGCAGTCTCCAGGATCAGGAACAGAATGATCAGGCAGCGGAGCTGCATTTGCAGCTGCCGCTGGCCAATGAGACGCTCCACCTGGAGCTGATGGCACACAGTTACTTCCTGGCCCCGCATCTGGTGGTGGAGCGGCATCGTCGTGATCTCCGCACCCGATCTACGCTGACGGCAAGGCATCTCAATTGTCACTTTCATGGCAAGGTGCGTGGGCAGCCGGACACCAATGTGGCCATCTCCACCTGCTCGGGACTGGTGAGTGTTGTGTTGTTGTTATCGTTGGGGTTCCTTTGAAGCTAACTAAGGTTTGCCAAAACCCACAGGTGGGCCACATTCGAACGGCCAGCAATGAGTACTTCATTGAGCCCTCGAAGCAGCACGAGGCGCATCCTGTCAACGGACATCCGCATATTGTCTTCCAGCGTTCCTCGGTGAAGCCAAGGGTGAGTTTGGGACATGAATCTTCATGTTGGTGGATGTTCTTACTAAGCTTTACTTCCTAACTTACCAGACACAGCCATCCCGGTTGCGTAACAAGCGCAAACGCGGCGGAAAATCAGCTTTGACGGGTTCCCCCGGTCAGTCAGAGGTCAGTAACTGTGGCACTCGGGAGCCACGCCGTCGCATGGAGACACGTCTGGAGTGGCAGGCCCGAGGCAAGGTCAAGATTCAGGGGGGACGCCAAATACGGCGGCGGCACAATCACAAGCATCACCACAATCACAGGCGACAGCAGCAGCAGCAGCACCAGCAGCTGCAGCAGCACCAGCAGCTGCAGCAGCATCATCAGCGAAAGTCACAGCCTCACAGGAAACTGCAGCAGCAGCATCAGACCAAGTTCAAGTACGAGACGCAGCAGTTCCAGCAACCGGAAATACCGCGACGCAGACGCTCCATCAGCAGTCCGCGGCATGTGGAGACACTGATTGTGGCCGATGCCACCATGTCGGCATTTCACAAGGACCTCAACGGCTACCTGCTGACCATTATGAATATGGTTTCTGCCTTGTACAAGGATCCCAGCATTGGCAACTCCATTGAGATTGTGGTGGTGCGCATCATTCAGCTGGACGAAGAGGAGTCGCAGCAGCAGCTGAATCTCACCCAGAATGCCCAGAAGAATTTGGATCGATTTTGCAGGTAAATAAAGGATTTATATTTATATAGGATTTAGGATATACAAATCTATCCTTACAGTTGGCAGCACAAGTTGAACAAGGGCAGCGAGAAGGATCCGCATCACCATGATGTGGCCATACTCATTACACGCAAGAATATCTGCGCCAACAACTGCATGTGAGTAGTCCTTGATGAGAGAAGGTAATCCTTTGCAGAAGGTTTATTAATAAACACAAATCCCTGCAGGACCCTTGGCCTGGCCAATGTGGGCGGCATGTGCAAGCCCAAGCAATCGTGCAGCGTCAACGAGGACAATGGCATCATGCTCTCCCATACAATCACCCATGAATTGGGTCACAAGTAAGTCATCTCAAGAAATAGGGTTTAGGATTTTGAATTAAATGAAATAAGAAATATATAAAACATTGAGTGGAATCTAGACAGCAGCAGCAGCAGCAGCAGACAGGTAGCCGGCAGCGATTTGCATTGCCACCTGCGGCGCCAGACGCTGGCCAACAAACAGCCAACGCGCATGTGTAACTCCCAATCGAAGCCAGGCCAAGATTTATGGGCAGCCCAATTCGTTTAATGAATGAATATAACAGAGACTACGCGATGGTGTCCAAAAAGCGACGACTAAGTGGACGCAACGCAACGTAACGCTAGGCGACGGATGCTTTGACACCAGCGTGTGTGTTTGTGTGTGTCGTGACAATGATCGCCTGCGTTGCCCGCCCACTTTGGTCGCCGACCAGTTGCCAGTCTCAGTCACCACTCAGAGTCACCTCTCTCGATGCCCCTGCTTCCTGCTCCATTCAAACTCAATTAGTTGAGCACAAAGCTGCTGGAGGCACACCGATCAGAGATGGCCCACAGTCGCAGTGACTTTTAGGTCTACAAAAATTAATATTTCGTATTTTTTTTTTACAAAATATTAGCTTTTCCTATATTAAATCTTTAATTTTCTTTTATATTTTAACAATTTAACTACATTTTATATGAAATTTAACAATGCTTAGCCAGGTAACTCCCTGCTTTGAATAGTTTCTCAATGTACAGTCACAGTGACTATCAAGTCACCTTATAGACCACAGTTTCCTACAAAAATTAATATTTATTTCGTATTTTTTATAAATTTTGAGCTTTTCTTATATTACATATTTTATTTGCTTTTATATTTTAATAAAATAACTAATTTTAACAATGCTTAACAGTTTCTCAGTCACAGTGACTTTCAAGTCACCTTAAAGATCACAGTTTCCTACGAAAATGAATATTTATTTTGTATTTTTTATCATTTTTGAGCTTTTCTTATATTACATATTTTATTTTCTTTTATATGTTTTAATTAAATAACAAATTTTAACAATGCTTAATAGTTTCTCAGTCACAGTGACTTTGAAGTCACCTTATAGATCAGAGTTTCCTACAAAAATTAATATTTATTTTGTACTTTTTATAAATTTTTAGCCTTTCCTATATTATACATTTTATTTTCTTTTATTTTTTAACATTTTTACTACATTTTATATGAAATTTAACAATGTTTAGTCTGCTTTGAATAGTTTCTCAACGTACATTAACCCTTGCACCATATTTATTAGATATATGATAGAAAACTACCAATTAAAGGCTATATAGCTTATATATATATTCTCGTATTCTCGTAAAATGTAAAGTCCCCCCTGTGAATCACTGTGATCACGACATCGGCACACCCAGACATTGAGGCTCGCCACTGGCAACACGCACACCCATCTAGGGGCGATGTTGTCCGGGTCCGGTTTTGATCGGCTCATCGGGGGAGCTGCGGACTTAGCGGATTCCGATTCGCATTCGGATTTGGATTTTGATTCGGATTCGGATTCGGATCGAATTGTAACAAATCGGGTCGAACGTGCCAAGTGGCCAAGTTTCCAAGCGGCAGACTGTGGGTTGCTTGGCACTGACAGAAAAATCGAATATACATCGAATATATCGAAAATAAGAAGTAGTATTTTTTGTAGAAAATAAATTAAATAAAAAAATAATAATGCATAGATATAGGTTTCCAAGTTCTCTTCTTAAGTAAAACATTTCTAAGGAAAGAAATCTAAAAGCTAACGAAACAAACTCACTTTTGTTGAAAGAACTTAATAAAAAATGAATTTATTGATTATAAATAAATATATAAATGATAAGATTATAAAATATATATTTATATATTCTTCCAAAGCTCCTCTTAATTTTCTGTCAGTGCCATAAAGTGGCCGTCAGTGAGTCTAGCGTGCTCCGTCCGCAATTGAGTCAGCCCGGCGGCGATGTCAGCCTGCCCTACGCCCCCGGGTTCCTCCTTCTTTGCTCCGATCTGGATTTGCTATGATCTGGTTGATCTGTTGATCTGTTGATCTGTTGATCATGGTTTGGCTTTGGGGAGGTTGTGTAACAGGTGGCCTGTCGGCTGTTTTGTTTTGGTTTCTCTCGGTATCAAGTATTTGTTTATGTACACTTCTAATCGGATATATGTCCATTTGCTGACTATTATTATTCCATTATAATAATAATCAGGGGAAGTTTCCTATTTAATACCAACAAACAATATTATTATCTTTTGCAGCTTTGGCATGTTCCATGACACCGCCAAGATCGGGTGTCATCCGCGTGTGGGTCCCATTGTGCACATCATGACGCCCACTTTCGGGGCAGACACGCTGCAGGTTTGCTGGTCAAACTGTAGCCGCAAGTACATAACGCATTTCCTGGAGTAAGTATAAACAGTCAAAGATCAGCCAAGATCATCATTTTTTTATAATCATATAAATTTCAGTCAGGGTTTGGGCGAGTGCCTGGACGATCCTCCAACGCCGCTGAATGAATACAATTACACAGGAGAACTGCCTGGAATGCGGTACAATGCCCGCGGCCAGTGCCGGCTCCAATTCAATCTGACCAATGACAGCGATGTGGGCGCCTGTTCCGCTCCCCATGAATTCTGCTCGACGCTGTGGTGCAAGGTCAATGGCGAATGTGTCACCCATATGCGTCCCACCGCTCCGGGCACACTTTGCGGCCGGAATAAGTGGTGCCAGAATGGCAAGTGCGTCCGTCGTGAGGAGCTAACCGCCATCAATGGCGGCTGGGGCGATTGGAGCGAGTGGAGCGAGTGTTCGCGCAGCTGTGGCGGCGGTGTGTCCACCCAGCAGCGAGAATGCGATTCTCCAGTGCCAGCCAATGGCGGGGTCTTTTGCATTGGCGAACGGAAACGCTACAAGATCTGCCGGAAGCGACCCTGCCCGGAGCAGGAGCCCAGCTTCCGGGCACAGCAGTGCGCCCGGTTTGACAATGTCAGCTATCAGGGTGCCACCTACAAGTGGCTGCCCTTCTTCGACAAGGGTAAAGGATATATATTCCTCTATATACCATCGATTTGAGTCTTTTTTTTTTCTTTAGATAATCCCTGCCGGCTTTTCTGCAGCGATGTGGACGACACTATTATTGCCAATTGGGGCTCCACTGTGCTGGATGGCACACCCTGCACCCTGGGCACCAACAACATGTGCATCGATGGCATCTGCAAGGTAAGGTATACGCCGGCGATGATCCCTTGGTCAATAACCCTGAGCCCAAATCGCGTTTCGTTCAGAAAGTTGGTTGCGATTGGATCGTCGACTCGGAGATGCAGGACGATCGTTGCGGTGTCTGTGGCGGCGCTGGCGATCAGTGCCAGCCGGTGAGGGATGTCTTTAGCGATCCATTTGCCGCCAAGGATGGCGCTTATGTGGAGATCGTAACCATACCGGCCCGAGCGAGGCATATTCTCATCCGGGAGCAGGCCAATTCGCCGCATTTTCTTGCCGTGGGACGGACGCATAGCGAACGGTTTTATCTGAACGGCGACAGCCTCATCTCCATGCCTGGGGAATTCGAGATAGCCGGCGCCGAGAGCCTCTACGATCGGGTCGACGAGCAGGAGACCATCACAATACCTCAGCCCATCCAGCATTCCATATCGCTATACGTAAGGAGGACATTATTATCCATTATTCATTATCTAATAATGCTGTTCTTCTCAAGGCGATTGTGCGCGGCAATGAGAGCAACTCGGGCATCTTTTACGAGTTCACTCTGCCGGCAATGAACATCAGTGCCGGCCGGCAGTTCCTGTGGCGCCTAAGCAACTGGACCGCCTGCTCCGCCACCTGTGGCGGAGGGGTACAGCACCGTGAACCGGTGTGCCAGGAGAATGGAAAGAGTAAGAAAAAAATCACTTATTCTGCATTTCCCTTTATTTTTAATCCCATTTCCATTCGCAGTGCTGGGCGACACGCTGCCCTGCTGGACGCACGCCAAGAACAGAAGGCCCCAGCGACAGGCGCGGGCCTGCGCCGAGCAACCATGTCCGGCTCACTGGTGGCCAGGACCTTGGCAGTTCTGCCCGCTCACCTGCCGGCCGGCAGGATCGGCGGCTCCTCCGCTCCGCAGGCGATCTGTGGTTTGCCTGGACCAGCATGACGTGGTGGTGGCCGATGCGGAGTGCGGTCCGCTGGCCAAGCCGCCGGAAACGGAGCCCTGCGAGGCCACGTTGCCCTATTGCCGGTCGAAGGAGTGAGCGGCGGAAATATATATATATTTATTCACAGTACAGGAAGCAGTGCGAACATACAATATTTATTCACGCGTGCCACAGAAATTGCAGTAGATTTTGGACGCAAAAGTGCGCGATTTATTAATAAATTTGCTATCTAAAATATATATATGCATAGTTTTGGACAGCTTTCCAGTTAATTACCAGCCTGCAGCGATTTCTGTGGTGCTTTCAATTTAGCGAGTAAGCCTTTCGTTTTTGTATTTCCTTAGTTCTTTTTTTTTTGTGTGTTTAAAAATATTTGAATTCTTGTCTTGACGCGCGCTAGTGATGTGTTATTTGTAAGAGCAAATTATAATGTGCTTTCGATAGTATTGAATCGATCCTATCGATAAAATTGTGACACAAAAATCTTGTGAAAAATAAGTTAAACTAGGAATGTAAGCCCAAGTTTTAAAGTCCTTTCAGTTACAACTGAGTTTCTTGGCAAGATCGTTTCTATCGACTACTTAATATATAGTCGTTCGATCTTTATAAAAAATCTATAAATGTATTGCTAAAAATATTTTAAGGCACTTTTGTAAGAGAATAAAAACTAAAGTTATTAAATTTGCAAAGATGTTTGTCATCTGTTTTTGAGTTTATTTACAATATGCGAGATGTTTTAATGAAATAAAAGTGAAAATAATAATAAAAATAATTTAGTTTGCAAGTGTGACCAGCTGCCAGGGAGAATCAAATCAGTTATGCCCAGATTAAAATAAGACAAGCTGGCAACACTGGCTGAGGGTAATCTATATTTTTGTTGTTGTTTGCCAAACAAAAAGAAAGAACGACGGAAGACGGCAAGAGGCAGGCGTTAATTGTTTCTATTAAATGCATTAAGCAGCCGGGTCCGGAGAGAGCGCGCGCGTAGTGAACGTAGTTAATGGTGAACCGTGAACCGGCTGATTGTCACCCGGGAGTCATTGGGGTCTCCGGAATCGCTCCATCGGGAGTTGTACGGGAATAAAGCACGTACGTTTGTTTGTGTGTGAGAGTGGATGCTGTGCCCCTCTCTCTCTCTCTCTATTTCCTATTAATTTCCACTTTTAATTGGATATTAGAAGTGTTGTTCTTGTATTCTTAGTTCCCGGAGTCTTTCTATTTATAAGCTCCAAGTGTGTGCTCCACTTTGGTTATCGGACGGAGGGAGCCGCAGCCAACCCCCCACTTGGGTTACGTTGTTGTAAACCCCCCCCGCCATCTCATTTCTTTGTCCGGGGCGCCAAAGAGATTTTCTTTATTTCGAAACCTTAGGAAGTATGTAAAAACATACAAATATACAAATAGCAGAAGGAAAAGAAGAAAACAAAGACCCTAAATCATGATGGATTGATTTGGAAAGCCATCTCAAGAAATTTCAGATTGATTTCATAGTTTATTACCTTATTAGGGAACTTAAAAGTTTCTCCTTCGATATTCCATATATATTTTACCGAATCAAAGGTATTTAATGACCCTAAATATTGTTTACACTCGCGTCAAGTGTGGGGCAATTCTTTGTCCATGTTCGGTTTTTGATTTCTTGACTGCAGTTTCCGGATGACTCAATCCGACCGTCACCTTGCTAGGCCAGCTCTAAATACTATATATACCCCCCCCCTCCCCATAAATATATCTTATCAGTAGCGCAAATAAACAGCAAATTGACAATCCGGAAAGCGAAAAAAAAACCAAACCAAAAACCCATCTCCGGGCCCTCGATTATAAAGTGCGGCGCACTCACTGGGTTTTGTTTATTTTTTTACTGCCCTCTCCTCCCCTGACCCCGCGCATTCCCCAAGTCAAAGCCCCATGGCCATGTGTGTATATCTATCTCTCTGTATTGCCAAAGAGAAACTCGGACCCGGTCCGGCCCTGGCGGAGTGCGGGCCAAGCAAGCGACCTACAAAAGAATGCAAAAAAACAAAAAAAAAACCCAGCACAGCAGCAAGATCGTGAATCATGCCTCTGGACAGGGAAAAAGCACTGCGAGATCTGAGGAGGCGACCATCACGGCTGGCAACTAAACAAACTAATAAAATTCATATCAAAGCCGGGTCCCAGAAGTCAGAGTTTATCAAGAAAAAGACTCAAAAAGAAAGCCAAGGAATTATAATGAACATAAAATGTATTTTATAATGTTTATTCCTTGATTATTGGCTTAGATTTCAGCGAAACTTTATTTAAACTCACCTGTTATAAGATTATACCTTATTTGATCCAAAAACTGGAGCGTAATAGAAAGTTTTCACTTTCAAATGGCTAAACTTGTGTGTACTTGCGGGGAGAAATGGGAATTTAAGTAGCTTAATGCATTATTTAGTTACAAATTAAAAGGAAATTATGGTTATAAAAAAAAATACAACTTGTAGCAGAGGAATTTCTTACATCATTTTCGTTTTGGTTTACCTTTTCCCTAAATGCCATTCTCAAAAAAAAACTAGTATAATGCTGACTAACATGTCTTTTTTCCATCCAAACAGAAGTCGAAGGAAGTCGAAAGGCGAAAGGATGAACAAGGTGGGGAAACACATCCAGAGCGGCGTCTCATCACTGGGCAGTGGCGGCAGTAGCGGCGGCATCCTATCCACGGCGGCACTGCTCGGCTCACCGCTGGAGGCAGCCAACGGAGCCGGTACCACTGGTGCCACAAATGTGTTCAACTCAATTATAGGCATCCTGCCCGACAATCGTCCCATTACCTCGCTGCACATTGTCGAGGACTTTGAGCGGTTAGTTGTAAAGCTTAAATCCTTATAAAAACCCAAAGTTTACCACATTTTTCCATGGCAGCTGCCCGAAGAACTTTAATGCCATTCACCGCACCTACGACCAGGATTCGGATGCCGATCTGTGGCGTGATTACAGCATTTTTGGACGCCAAAACACACGCTATCTGTGCCTCTCCAAGTCCGAGGGCCTGCCCGAATATGTTGTGGAGACACTGCAGTGAGTTTTTTTGATATTTCTACTTATTCCAACATTATTCATGCTAAGCTATTACTCGCCAGGGTCATTGCGGAGAAGACGGCACCGCCCAAGGAGTTCTCACTGCTATCCCGCACCGCCGACAGTGACCAGAAGGCCTGGCGCAAGCGGCAGATAGCCTACAAACTGTCCAAACGCGGCACTGTCACCCAGGCAGTGACCGATATAATTTTATGCTCCAAGCTGAAGGTGGCGCCCGATGGCTTCAAGCTGGCCGGTGACATCAATGGGGTGCTCATCTGCTACAAGACGGGTGCCATACCGGTGCGCCTGCCGCCGCCAGTTCCGGGTGGAGCTAGCACCTGCGAGGTGGAGCAGGCCCTGAACCGTCTCAATTTGCAGGGACACCGAAATTCGCGTGGACCGGTGAGTGTGGTTAGCCTTGAGCTCTGCCTGGAGTTTATTTATTTATTTATTGTTTGCAGCTGCCACAGCCACCGACTGAGCATCATGATTATGAGGAGATCCAAGCCAATTATCAAATAAATTCGCCACAGCGACCGGCGCCGCCACGTCCAGCGGGAGGTGGAAGCGCCGCCGGCAGTGGGGGAGGAGGACGCGGTACTTATGGCGGCACTGGCACCCTGGGCACTTACACGGAGCTGGAGGGTGTGCCCTTTGTGATGGACGCGAGGCTGCAGCGCCATCAAGCCGGAACTGATGTGAGTAATCGATGTAATGCCAACTGTCCCGCTCTAATTCGTCACTTGCACATCCCCGCAGATACCCACACTGCCCGAAATCTCGACGCTGCTCAAGTCCCTGGACTATGACTTTCAGCTAGAGCGTCAGATCTTGTGCACGATGAAGTCATCGGCATCGAAGAACCCGTTCTTCAAGTAGAAAACGAATAGGAATAAGCAACGCATCATAAATTGAATGTTAAGCAATAACCCGGCGTGGCGATTGATTAAGTTAAGCATAGCGGCAGCTGCCATGGAACACCCAGTAGTTATTCTGTTTAATTCTGTTCTGAGGACCTCGGCCCCTCCCCCCTAGAGTACACACTCACGCGCCTGTGTGTGTGTGTGTGTGTGCAATATTCCTGTGCCTTCGATATGTATCTTATTTTGATTGATCGTAATCCCCACATTGGAAACAACACAAGCAACCGAATTGGTGGAGTCAGTATCAGAGCCAGAATCCTATCTATTTACATCTATGAATATATACACACGTGCATCGATTAACCCCCCCGAATTGTGATCAGAGGAGCGCAGAGGAGAGCATGCTTAAGATATATGTTTACACTCACCCACAAGCCCACAAGCATTATATGTCTAAAGTTTAAATGTTAATGTTAATGAGAGCAGTCTAGAGATCGTATCGGATCGAAACCCCATGTACATCTAGGACATACACGCATATATCTAATATATACACCTACATACATCAAGGCATAAACCTAGGCCACTTAGCACTTAAAACCAGTTGGTTTTTAAACAAATCTATATATATATATATGTATATCTATTACTTATTAGCTCTAGAGACGATTAGACTGTATTGTGAAATCATAGATTCTTCCCTTGGCAACTCTTTTGTGTTCCCGTCTTAGTCCCCCCGCCAACCCACATTCCCTTCCCCCTAAAGAAACCAGCCCCACCATGTTATAGAGCAGTTCAAATGAATAAATAAAAAACAAAACAAAAAAAAAATATAAAAAAACATAATATATACAATCAAGCAAATCGATTCTTGGTCTTTTAATGATTAAACCCTGGGTTTGGCTTGCAACCAGCTGCATTTTCCAGGAATCTGTGATATATGTTCTACGAAATTGTGCTTCACTGACGACTTTTGCGTCAAATATAAACATTTTCAGCCTTCTGAAATCAAGAATACAGCTTAAAGAACATAAATTCACAAAAATCATATAAATTATATTAAAAATATCGTAAACTTCGATATATTTGCAAATTTAGTATCGAAAAATATCGAATTTAACGTAAAATAAGAAATAAATTAAAGTTTAAAGAGCCTTAGGAAAAAATTCTCGATTTATTTGGATTAAATACAAAAGTAAATGAAAAGTTTAAAATGCAATAAAAAAAATCGTATACGTTTTCCTGTATGCGGATTAGTACTCTCAAATCATACATATCATATTGAAAATATCGTAAACTCCGATATATTTCCAAATTTAGTATCGAAAAATATCGAATTTAACGTTAAATAAGAAATAAATTAAAGAGCCTTTCTTAGGAAAAAGTCTCGATTTATTTGGAATAAATACAAAAGTAAATTTAAAGTTCAAAATTCAATAAAAAAATCGTATACGTTTGCCTGTATGCGGTTTAGTACTCTTAAATCATACATATCATATTGAAAATATCGTAAACTTCGATATATTTGCAGATTTATTATCGAAAAAATATCGAATTTAACATAAAACAAGAAATAAATTAAAGTTTAAAGAGTCTTTTTATATATTTATCTTGATTTATTTAGCATAAATACAAAAGTAAATTTAAAGTTTAAAATGTATTAAAAAAAATCGAATATGTTTGCCTGTATGCGGGTTATAGTACTCTTAAGCACCTAAAGTCATTCAATATGTACAAGCTCCTCTCAATTGCGGGACTCCCAGAGCTTGGTCCTAGCCGGCGGCATCAGAATAGATTGTGGAAGAGCAAGTCCGGCTGCGAGAGCGTCTTCTTCAGGTTGCGCACGCTCAGACGGCGCAGGCGGCGATCGGCGGTGCATCTGCAGGCGATGGGCGATGGGGCAACGGGATTCGATGGGAAGAATGGAAGGATTGATAGGAGAGTGGACAGGTACATGGGGTTCAGGTTGAGGTTAACAGTTCGGGATGTCGTGGTTAGCAAAGCATTCGTTCGTTCGAGAGAGAGACAACAACGGCACAAGGGTGAGCAGATTGATGGGACGAAAGCAGCTGGGATTCGGGGCTAGGAACCAAATGCACCATCACCAGGACCAGGGCAGGTCGGAATGAGGCCCTTCTCCTCCTCCTCCTCCTTCAATGGGGCTGGCTCACTTACTCGAATATGCGCCCATGGTACTCGATCATCAGCTTGACGCAGTCCGCCAGAGTCTCGCCCTCGCGCAGCAACTGCTGAATGTCCTGGACATGCACGCCCTGGGGTCCCGTGTGAAAGATGGTCGGCGTCACCGATATGGACAGCGTTTCGGCGCTTATCTGCTGCAGTGGCACCTTGGTTAGCCTGTGGAACGCAGACGGAAACCCATTATTTACCAATATTTATTGACACAGCTCTCAAGAGCAAAATGGGATCCACTCACCGATTAAAGTGACCGAATATATAGTCCATTGTGTCGCGATTGCACTCCGGCAGCGAGCGTATCAGTCTTTTCAGGGTGTCCAGCTTGACGGACAGATCGGTGAGCACTGTGTGTGTGTGTGGGGAAGGAAGTAGGAGAGAGTTACAGATACTGCACCCATGGATGAGCAAGCATATATACGTACACCACTGGTTGGGCAATCCGATGAAGGTCTTGGCCTCATTGACGCTGACCAGCGGACTCTTGATCTCGCGCAGGAACAGCTTGAGCACCCCAGTCAGGGTATGAACATCGACTTCCGGCTGACGCAATGCCTCGTAGTCATTGGCATCGATGTTAAACCGAAGCGTTTGGATCTTGTTGTAGTCACCGCACTGCCGATAGATGCCCTCAATGGGTTGCGTGGATCGACGGTACTTGTGCTCAATGAGATCACAGCAATCCACCACAATCCGGGGCACCGTACGGTGCTGCTCGTGCCTCAGCACCAGCTCCAGTTCCGTGTCGAAGCAGGGCTCGTCGAAGAAGATGCGCTGCTCGCGCAGCGTCTCCACGCTGGGCCGGCTTTTCCACCAATTGGCCAGGTTCATCCAGGCCACCAGACGCGAGGGTCGCACATTAGGACTTCCCGTGGAAGCGTGGTGACGCTTGCTGCCCGATCCTGAACCTGAACCTCCTCCTGCTGCAGCAGCTGCTGCTACTGCACGCTGCTTCTCTTGCTTCTCTCGCTCTCGTTCCTGCAGAAGCTCTGTCAACTGGCGTCCCATATCGGCGACTTTCTGCTCCAACTCTTGCCCGTAGCTGGACTGTGCCAGCAGATCCTGTTCCAGGGTGTGCATACGTTGTTTCAGATCCTGCCAGCGCTTGGAGCAGCTGCTGCAGCACTCCATCCGAGTCCCAGACTGGTTGCGATCTCTGGAACCACGAGATCTGGCCACCGCTGGACTGCCGGCAGAGCTGGAGTTGGAGGAGCAAACATCTAGACTGGTATTGGACACCAAGACGGCCGTATTGGTGGCATCGTCCAGAAAAAGGCGGGTCAAGTCCTTGCTGCTGCTGCTCTTGAGCAGCGCCAACTTATTTGGCTTGGTTTTCAGCTCCCGCAGAAGCACCACAGCATCGGGACGTCCGCTGCTCTCCATGCGTCCGGCTTTGTCAAGGGTGCTGATGGAACCGTTGCTGCCTTCCAGGCGATACAAGGTGCCGGATGTGACGCTATGACCGCGCATATAGGCGTGATGATTGTTGGCTCCGCCCTGTGACGATGTGGCGGCGGAACGATCGCGATCGCGGAAACAATTCATTAGGGTTTTGCCCGGCTGGCGTCTTTCGTGGGCCACGTATCCTGCGGCGCCGATAACAATGTGTGCCGAGTCCGGCGTGCCAGGCGTGACTGGCCGCTGGTTAGTCGCCTGCATTCCGTTGGGATCGTTTATCGGGATTAAGAAACCTTCTGCTCCTCTGCTTCTTCTCGATTGACTGCTCTTAGGCTTATCGGAATACCCGCCACAGGCAGCTGACCAGAGTTCTACTCCTCCTCCTCCTCCTCCTCCTTCTCCTCCTTTTGCTTTTCTCTGATTCCGTTTCTGGTGGCAAGTGACGTCAGGGAAAGAGAACACGATATGGCTCTGCGGCAAGAAAAAAAACGATAGACGGTATAATTAGTTTATGACTATTGAATTTAAGACCAGATAATGGCCACAGTGGGCACTAGTTTCAAGGAACAGCTACTGTAAATCGGTTTTCTACAAAATTTCTATGAAAAGAGTCAAGGAAATTACTGGAAATATTAGAAACTAACTAAACTAACTTGGTTTTTGGTAGCCTTTACACAGTGCTCACTGTGGTAAAAACTCCCACCTATTCTTCCGCTTGTCAAGTGCTGATATCCGCCAGAAGCAAGGCAACTTCTTGTACCGCTGACCACAAGCCTACTTGTTGGGCTTCCTACCTGCTGTTGCTTCTGCTGCTGCTGCTGCTGCTGCTGCTGCTGCTACTGCTGCTGCTGCTGCTGTTTCTGCTGCTGCTGCTCCTCCTGCCTCTTTGGTAATCCCCCCCGACTATAGCTCCTATTTCTCAAACTTGAATGACGCACTATAATCAAAGGTGCTTCATGGATTGTGGATAATTCGCAGGCAGCTCCGATTTCGACTGACTGAAACGAATGTCTGGCATTCAGCTCTCGGGCTTGCCCTTATCGCTGTTCCAGCAATTCCAACGGTTCCACAGTCCCCGCCACTCTTCGATAAGATAAGCAGCGAGCCAAACAAATGCCAAAACACTCGTTTAAATATAAATAAAAAAAACTAGCTGGCGAACTGTGTGAAATGCAGTTGCTGCCCCTACAACTTATATATATATATCGCATATCGCATATCGCAGGAAAGCTGTTTACTCTGGCTGGTGATAGCTTCTGCGGGTGGCTGGACTTTGGCGATTTGTGGGTAAATGGAGCAACGCCTCAAGGCCCTTGACCCGGCTTTGGAACTACAACTTATCAGCCAAAAGGTTAAAAACTCTAGAAAACAAGCTTCAAGTTAACATTAAAACATTAACGATTCAATAATCCTACACACTTACCCCCATAAACCAACTAAAGTTTGAATCCTTTGCTCCTTTTGAATAGACAACAAAATCAGGAAGAAGCGTTGCCCTCGGCCTCGACGGCCATGTCTTTCTTGCGAGCATGCGACTTCATGTGCCCGCTGAGTCCGGCATACTGAGCGAATCCCTTGCCGCAGACCTTGCACAGATATCGCTTGTGCTCGTTGTGGATCTCCTTGTGCCGGCGCAGATACTTGGCACTGGTAAACCGCTTGTGGCACACATCACACTCCTTGTCTCGCACATCCAGGTGGCCCTTGATGTGATCCGTGAGCACGGTGCGCTCGAAGAAGCCCTTGCCGCAGATATGACACTTGCCCACCGATCGCTGTTCGTGCCGGCGCTTGTGGCGCACCAGAAAGGAGACAGTGCTAAAGCGGCCGCCGCAAATGTGACAGCAGTAGGGTCGCTCCCCTGTGTGACGGCGCCGGTGGACCTGTAGGTCCGTGGTGGTGGCAAATAGCTTGCCACAATCCTCGCAGCTCAGGTGATAGTCCTGTGTATGGCGGCGCAAATGGCTGGTGCAGTTGCCGCACTTGGAGAAACCCCGGCCGCAAGTGGGACACACGAAGGGCAGGGTGCCGTCGTGCTTCGATCGATGCACCCGATAACCGTCCACGCTTCTTAGCAACTCAGGGCAGCGATCGCACTGGAAGGGCGCCATGTGCGGCTCGAGGAAGCCCAGCTTCTCGTAGTAGAGCGATCGCGAGCGAAATACCTTGCCCAGCCGCTCGCTCTGCAGCCGACGCATCTTCTCCTGATGATACGTGTTCCTTAGGCGCCGTATAAAGACCTGTAGCTGCAAGGGTTCCAGCGAAATCTTTAGCTCGCTGCGGCACAGCTCCAGCAGCTGATCCTTGGCCGCATCGCGGACGGGACGCAGTCGACAGGTCATGTCCTGCATGTCCCAGTTCGGTCTACACTGGCGATATAGTTCGATGAGCTTCAGGTTCTGGGCGTGTGTCAGTGGGGCCACGGGTCTTGCCTCCGTCTCTGCCTCCTCCTCTGTGTCAGAATCTTTGCCAGTGTCCAAGAAGTGCAGCCTTTCGTAGAACCACTCAGCGGTTGCCGGTGGATCCGTGGGCTGCTCCAGGCGCATCTTCTCCCGCCGGTAGTCATCTCGCAATAGCTTGACAAGTACCGACACCTCCGGGCCCGTGAGATTCAGTTTAAATTGGGCATTCAAGCCGGCGGCTATTTTATCGCTTGCCTTTCTGCGTTGCCTGTAGTTTTTGTATGCCTCCATGCCCAGATCCCAGAGCAGGCGCTGCTGCTCCAGTTGGGCAATAAACTCCAGCATTATGGGATGCTCCTGTAGCCAGAAGTGTGAGGTTTTCGTGAAACTGGTCACCTGAAAAAATTAAAATTGGTAAATCGTTAGAGAAAGATGAGTAAAACTTAAGTAACTCACAGTTTCAGTCTGTTGGCTGGTGGATTCTAGGGAAATAACGCTCTGGCAATCGCCATCTGACCATTTGTCCATTTCTTGTTCCTCCTCCGAATCGGAGGCTGACAAGAATTCCTCTTGTTTCACCTCATCCGTTATCACTGTTTCCAGTGGATCCTCCTCTTCGGGGTTGCTGCGCAATGTCCTGAGCTCCACACATGGCTTGATGTCCTCTTTTTCCCGATCTTCGAACAAATCCGAGTGCTCCGATTCCAAATGCGACTTGAAGTCTTTGAATGTGGTTGACGTGCATGCCGGATCCGGGCAGTAGATGCACTGGAAGGCAAAGGTGCGTGTCTGCCGCTTCCAAAGACAAACGATGTCGCCGCAGCGCTGATATGGCGGCATAATTCGCTGCAGAGTCCGGATAAATGATGCAAATTTGGAATTGGTTCGTCTGCCGTTTGTTTGATGAGACCAGAGCTGCCAACCTGCGTGAAATACTGCGAAAACAAACAAATAAACTTAAAGAGTCGACCTGCAGTTACCCTATAAATACCACAAATTAGTATATTTTTAAAGATATATCAATAATGGTTAATTTATCAAGTTAATTATTAAATGGTAACCTTTGTAAGCTGTAATATTTTAAAAAACCTTGTACAAGTCAAATATATCTTATATATGTGATCTGTGTTCACCTTTCAAACAATACATCCAAGGATACCCTTTTAGTTTATAAGCAACAAGTGTTGGAAAACACCTTACAAAGGCGCCCATCGGAATTTAAAATGTGAAAAATGTGTGTTTATTTTCAATAATTACATAATTTCGGGACAAATAACATTTTTCAGCTTAACTACTACGAAATATATAAATGCAAACTGATCGAGCCACATGAGGGTTCCATTTTAAATCCAGAAAATACATCGGGACACATCCATTTAGGGCATCATGCGGAGGGCGCCATCCAGACGGATAACCTCGCCGTTGAGCAGCGGATTCTCATAGATGGCCTGCACCAGCTGCGCGTATTCGCAGGGCTCGCCCAGGCGCTGCGGGAAGGGAATGGACTTGGCCAGGAAGGTGCGCACCTTCTCGGGCAGCGCCGCCAGCATCGGGGTGTTGAACAGGCCCGGAGCAATCGTGCAAATGCGGATGCCCTGGGTGCTCAGATCGCGGGCAATCGGCAGGGTCATGCCGACAACAGCAGCCTTGGACGCCGAGTACGCCGCCTGACCGATCTGGCCATCAAAGGCCGCCACCGAGGCGGTGTTTACAATCACGCCGCGCTGTCCATCCGCATTGGGCTCATTGGCGCCCATCAGGCCGGCAGACAGGCGAATCACATTGAACGTGCCCACGGTGTTGATGTTAATCACCCGCTGGAAGTCCTCCAGACGATGGGCCACATTCTTGTTGAAGTTGAAGGTCTTCACAGCGGTGGCGGTTCCCGCACAGTTCACCGTGAAATCCAGGCGACCAAACTTATCCTTGGCAATCTGCAGGGCAGCACTCACATCCTTCTCGGAGGTCACATCCACGGGGGCAAAGATCACCTTGTCGCCCAGCTCCTTGGCCACCTCATTGCCCTTTGACGAGGGCAGATCGGCCAGAATGACGCTGCCGCCCTGCTTGGCCAGACGCTCAGCGGTGGCACGACCCAGGCCAGAGGCTCCTCCGGTGACCAGCGATACGGCGTTCTACGGGTTGCAACAAAAAAAGAAGAAAAATATTAAAGCCGGCTTGAAATATTCACCGAAACTTTCCCCAGGCAGAAGAATGAATGCCTGTTGCCGGTGTATCGTAGTTTTTGGTAACCAGCACGTTATCGGCTCAGATTTGCAGATAAAACCATCATCAAAAGGATGACACCTCCTCTGTTTATTGTATAACTCGCGGAGAAGTAATGCTAATTGGAGGCGGGTACAAGGTGCACCGCTACACAGATACAGTTATTTATGGGCCACCGGCACCACAGACACGAGTTCAAATCCCAATTGGACTTTGCTCCCGGCCGCCGGGTCGTCGGGCCATTTTGTGCAGACACTAATTCCCGTGTAATCGCTATAAAGCTATTAATATTTACGACACCCCACCCATATACCTTGATCATTTTGCAAGTACTGTTGTTTTCCCTTAACGCGGTTGTAACAAAGTAAGTTGGATAGCTTTAAACTGGGAACTTGTTGAGCAATAGAGGTGCAAAAACATCGATGAAAACATGGATGCATCGATGTTTTTCGAAATCATCGATGTTTTTGTTTCGACCATCGATGTTTTTGTGCCGTTACCGGGGGAAAGGTACGAAAAAGTTGTTTAGAAACAGTTATTTGTTTTATTTTTGAATTAAAGTATGAATTGAAACAAAGTAATATTTTTATGTATTAATATTAATAAATTATATTTATTCTTTATTCTTCTACACTTTGGTATGCTTCCATAGTACCAATCCTGCGAGTCCATTTACTTGAAACGTCATAGTCATGCAATATTTTCGGGCTTGTTGCATTCCGCAAAAATAGTTTATTAATAAATTAAAATAAATAAAATTAAAATTGTAGAATATTTCGCAATTAAAAAAGGTATTGTTTAAACAACAATAAAATGCTTTAATTAATTTTAATTATACTAATTATTACTGTTCTGTGTTTCTTACTATTTTCTATTTATATTTTTAAAAATAAATTTATTTATGAAATTTTAACAATTTTAATTTATAATCCCTGTTAAAATGTTGTAAATTTTTAATGCTTTTTTTAAAGTAAATTTGAAATGTTTAATATTTGAAATACATGTTTTAAAACGCTAAAAATACCCTGAAATATTTATATTTTAATGCTTTAATTTAATAAAAATACATATATCAATCCTTAATATTATTTATTAATTTATAAATCCGCATTGGGAGTTTTAAATATAAATTTAAAAAAATAATAATTTAGTTATGAAATGTTGAAAATTTTATAACGTAATCCCTTATAAAATCTTGTACTTTTTTAATCAAAATTTCTATGTTAATTGAAATATATGATTTAACGGCAAAATACAACAATACTTTATATTTTTAACCTACTTCGTCTTGCTTTTATTTAATGTTTTTAATTTATAAAAATACAAATATCAATTCTTCATATTAATTATTAATTTATAGGTCTGCTTGGGGTAGGACTGTCTTGATGCTCCTGCTTCTCACCAACGATGTCAATATTCAGCTGAAGATCATATCCTTGGCCACCCAGGCAGTTTGCTTAAGGATCAGGAAACCCTGGAAGCTTCGTTGTATGCAAGACTGAAATAATTATCATACTTTACCAGTGGAAAAACCTCGAACCTCATCTTGGAGATATGATTTTGTTTAAACATCTTTTTTTGCTGTATGCAGAGATTAGCAACGAAGTGTGTGGAAGCTGCGATCTCCGGAAGGGCATCCACGGATCGAAGACCAAACCGTCTTGTTTGGTTTTAATTAGGCGTTCCTCCGGATTTGCCGCTGCCGCCTTTGATTTTGTGTGTGCCGAGGCTGGCTTATCGTTGGGGTAAACAAGGCACTTGGAGTGGGAGGAGACGCCTTCACTTCCGGCGCTGCTGCCAGAGGAGAGCCCTCTTGGCTCGTGCCAGCCGTGGGATGGGTTTTAAAGCGTTCAAGGTGTTCGCCCAGTGCGGTAGCTCCTTCCTCCTGCAACCCCAGCAGCAGCCACGACGGTATACATTCTCGATAGTGACAACTTTATTGCCTCGCGATAACTTAAGCTATACAAAGTGTACGTGTGAGTGTTTTTTTTTTCTTCTTTTTGTTCTTTTCAGTGTGCGAGTGATAAATACATGTTAAAGAAAAAAAAATATTTATATTTATATTTAAGAGAGGCGAATAGTAATCTAAGGTGTGAGTTCCTTGAAAATCCTGCAACTTTACTTGTTTTCATAAATTAGGAAATATAGGCAGTTGATCCTACAAAATATATCTTTATATTCCTTCGATCTTTAAGGACTTGAACACTACTCTTCGGCCATAGATTACTTTCCGCCTCTAAAACATCATCATTCATCTTTGTTAATGTACATTCGCCGAAAGGGAGAAGGAGGAGGCGGAGGACGACGACACTGATGGGGAAAATTCAAAGCTGATGCTAGTACAGATTCGTTGATTAAGATTTCGCTTAGTGCCTCGCTGAACCATCCAACAACTCCATGGCTTGTGGGCGCTACTACAGGCTACTGTGGTATTTATATCCTCACTAATTTACAGTCTGGCAAAGAGTTAGAGACGTGAAGCATTTTCGGTGATGATGGCCCGTTCCTATCAGAAGCACTGCAGCTGCAGCGCTTCGTCTCGGACCTGCCGCTTTGCCTGATGCATGGCCATTAGCTGGTACCAGCCCCAGGCCAGGGTCCTGTCCTACATCTTGGGCTCCATGAGAGAACCGGAAGAGCTGCCGTTGCCGCTGCCGCTGCTGGGTAGATGCAGCTGCATGCGCTCCAGCTGATCGGCCAGGAGACGCTGCTCATTGGTTAGGCGCAGAATCTCCTGCTTCTCCTCAATGGTGTGACCCTTGCGCTTTGCCCTGTACTGCAGCATTCGCTTGTAGCACTCGAGTATCTCCTGGTCAACAACGTCCAGCTTTCGCTTCAATTGAATCCTTTTAATCTCCTCGCTGGCCGCGGCTCGAAGGCGCTTCAGCTCTTCGCTGTTAAACTGCGAAACGCTACTGATCTCCGCCGTAACGCGTTTGATTTCCAGCAGCACCTCGTCAACATCCTCGTGGGCGGCAAATTCGCTGGGATCGATCAGTCCGTTCTCCAGCAGTTCCTTCTTTAGCCTCTGCTCGATGCCCACTCCGTGTTTTAGCATGGCAAGCGAACGAAAGTTGCCAGAGGAGGCCGCCGCCGCCGCCGCTGCTGCTGCTGCTGCTGCCGCAGAGGATGAGGAGTGGGAGTGTGTGTTCTCGTTGCTGCTGCTGGTGGTGCTGTTGCTATGCTCGCCCACCGCCGCCTGCTCGCTGGGCAGCGTGAGCAGCGACTCCTCCATTAGAGCGGACACCAGTCGTTGGGTCAGCGGTCCCGTAATGCTCTCCTCTACCATTCCCTCGGCCTTTTTAAGCATGGCCGAGGCATTTTGCGACTTGACGCGCGCTCCGCCCGGCTGCAGGGCCTTCATGTCCTCTTGAGCCCAGACTGTGGAGTAGTGGGGACCCAAGGTGGGCACCGGCGGCACCAGAGGGCCGCGATACTGCTCAAGCAGGTCGTCAATGAGGCGCAGATCCTCGTTGGTTAGCGGCATGCAGAAGGGCTCAATGGAGAGCCAGAACTTGTTGGGTGTATCGTTCTTTGGCACCGACACCTTGGGCAGCTGTGGCTGGGGCTGGTGGTGCGGCAGCACTGATCCCGACGCATTGGCGGACACCAAAGTGGGCAGATAATCCATACTATCGTCCGTGTGATTCGCAATGGGACTGTTCTTGGCCTGATGCTTTGTGGAGCCGGCGATGCCCTGCTGCTTAAGGATGGTCATTGAGGAGTGCTTTTTGCGCACGCCTGTTGGCTCATCGCGTTTCCGTTTTGTGTTGCTTGAGGATGAGGCGCCACCGCCGCCGCTGCCGCCGCCGCCACCGCCGGACGGGCTGCCCACACCTGTGGAAGAAGTGCCACCGATACCCAACAGGCCGTTGAGCATGTTGGACTGACATGGCGGTGATCCGGGCACACGGTCCATCTTACGGCGATCCTGGCGCTTGTCGTCCTTGTCCAGACTGTCGTACTCGGCCTTGAGCACGCGCGTCCTGAGCGCCACATTCGAGAGCATCTGCTCCAGCTCCAGCTGCACGGCGTCCAGATCCTCGGCGGCCAAATGATCGTCCGACGGTCGCTGCAATGCGGTGGCAATAGTTGGCAGCAGCCTGGGCACGTCTCGGGTGCGAATCAGCGGTATGATGACGCCTCCGGGTGTGGCCAGCACCTCGGCCTCCGAGGAGGTGCTGGCAGAGGCTGACTTGCCGCCACCGGTGCCATTGGTGGGCAGTTTACCAGCGCCACCCGACGACGCCGAGATGCCAAAGCCACCGGAGCTGCCCGCTCCGCCGGCTGAGGTCCCGCCACCGCCGCCGCCAAAGTGGCCCATCTTGAGGTTCTTCAGGTTCGCACTCATGGAATAGAGCAGCGACTGGTTCAAAAATGTGCTCGGTTGTGGTGAAATTAACGATTTGTTTATTCTTCCTCGAATCGCAATTTGTTTGTGACCAGTGTGACCAGTTTTGGGAATGTGAATTAAACTGGCACGCTCAGAGGGATATACTGAAAAATACTACAAAAGAATGGGTGAATCTTGTTGTCTGAAATTTATTGTTTTCTCATTTGGTTTAAACATTTTAATTTAAATTTATAAAAAGATAACAAGTTCGATTTGTTGTCATCTTTATTTGTAGCTTTTCTTTCCTTTTTTTTAATTATAATGTTGGTATTTATAATGGCAGCCCTTAGCCAACACTGCATTCAGTTGAAAAGCGCGCGCGTTTTCCAATACTTGCTGCGCTGGTCTGTTTTTGGTTTAGTTCTTTGTTGTTGTTTCGCCCTCGCCTCGCATTCGACTCGCTTCGTTTTCGACTGATATCCGTCTGCTCGGCCGCGGAGCGCGCTATTCTGTGATAAGCAGTGTACTTAACAAATCAGCGACTGTTGACAATTAGTAATGGCCAACGACGGGGCTTGAGATGCCAAAATAGCAGCAGCAGCAGCAGCGGACTAACTGCAACTGCAACTGCAGCAGCAGCAGCAGCAGCAGTGCAAGTATGTATGTAACTTTATGTAATTGCAATGCACTTACCCCCGCCCACCGCTCGATCCGATAATCTCGGACTGGGTGCCTCCAATTGCGCCTCGTTTGTTCCAATTGCCAGAAGTCAAGTTCCCCAAATCACAAGACTCACAAATTGTTGATTCTCGAGCTCAGCTGCGCTGGCGCTCTGCCGCTGACGCTTACGCTGCTCTGTCGCTGGCTGGCTGCTCTCCTCTGCCGACGCCGCCGTCGCCGTCGCTAGTCGAAACTCAAAATCAAAATAAATAAAACAAAAAAATATCTGCAAACCGTTGCAGCTTCAAAAACGTTTTTTTTTTATCTTCTTCTCTCTGGGAAGTGATTAATTTTAAGCTGAAGATTCCAAAAATATCTGCAAATATCTTGGCTTTGTGTGCTTTGTGTTCTTTGATGCAAACGTCTTTTGTATATATTTTTCTTTATATTTCCTGATAATGTTTATTTCAGGAGCTTGCTTCTTCTTTGATTAGCCAGCAAATTACTGAAAATTATGACATGAAAAATAGAGTTTTTAATTTTAAAGGATGTACAAAACATGATATTAAAGTTATTCTCCTTAAAAAAATATATTTTCAAAGGCTTAAGTTTGTATTATATGATTAACTCTGAGAAACCAACGCATAAGTGATTATAAATCCCATAAAAAGTGTACAAAACGTAGGAACTTTAAAGGTGCTTTTATTAATTGACATTATATACCTTTTGCAAAAGAGGTAATATAGCTATGAAGGTGATAAGTCTATAAAATATATATTACTCCTTGCTCAAATAGCTTAAGTCTGGGGTTTTTTATTTTTATTTTGTAGACAACAGTCTTGACTGCTTTTCGGGGAACCTAAATCCTTAATAATGTTAATATAATATAATAATAATGTATAAATTATTGGAAATTTCATTTACATTTAAAAGGTATAATCATTAAGTAAATAAAAACATTTCTTGGGAATTTTTCTGTTTGATAAACAAACAAAAAGTTATATTAAAACCTTTTTATAATAATTTCTTATAGATGTCAACAAATCCATGTTGGAAATTTCCCTTCTGCGATGTTTGATTTATTGTTTATATCCTAAACAAATCTATAGAAAAGTAAACAAGGGTATTTCCTAATTCGATCCAAAAGTCAAACCGTTTTCCATTGCTTTATTGATCAAATATTTGCGACTACGTGTGTGCCGCCGCCGCCGTCGACGGTCGATGTGTTCCGCCGATGTCTTGGCGATTATAGGGGGAGCTTTGTGTGTCAGCCGGCGTTGCTTTTGTTTTTAGTCACTAGCCACTAGCACATGTTTTATACGCCTAACTGTTTCGTTATCAGTGCTAATTAAACTACAGAAGAGAAATCTGTGAACAGCGGCGATAAGGCGATAAGAGACCAGGAAAACCACCCCAACACTTCTCGCTCCTCTGTGCATGAGGCGGCTTCAGATCCGCCGGCGATGTCCATCGATCAGGGGGACAAGGCACTCCTCCTAATCCATTATTACGATGATTGTTTGCCATTGTGCGTTCGGCGTGGTCTAATCAATCAGCGAAGCCAAGAGCTGGCCGAGTCCGATCTATTTATAGTGTCCCATACCTTTGACGTTAATTGACCGCCAGTCAGAAACGTTCCGCACCCGCCACTGACCCTGTCATCAATTATCGTCCCCCCCCTCAGGTATATTGGTCACTCTTCTGGGTTCTGCCGTGTGTTTGCACAAAAAAACTTAAGTTTGATTGGTTTTTGAAGAAAGTTGAAGCTACAAGGCAAAATATTATCCTTAAGGTCCTGAAACTTAGAGGAAATGAAAGGCAAAAAGCATTAGTGTCGGTTTTGTATAGGTTTTATTTTTTAATACTTACTTTTAAGGAAAGGATCCTAAAGGATAATCGATTAAAAACTACTTAAAATAATTATATTAATTATTTTTCAGTTAAAAATACATTCACCCTTGTAGACTAAAAATAATATAAACATATTTCGACTGTCTTATTGATAAGGCTTTTGATAAGAAGAACATTTTTGTTGAATAAAAAAATTCTATCCATTTCTTTATCATATAATTGCTGTGGATATATTTATAGATTATAGAAACTTCTGAATTTCAGGATTCATTTTATTTATATAGAAATAAAACCCTATAATTAAATAAAGTAGGAAGTTAGGGTTTCAGTTCCGACAGATCAGACTTACAGCCAAGATAGTTAATATATTTTTTTATCTCTGCAGAGTAGAAGTGGCATCGGAAGTTACGCCCAGAAAAAAAGGGCGGAATTGGCAAAAAAATAGATATAAGAAACAGCAACGGCGACAGTTGGCGACGCAAATATTTGTGCAATTGATTAAAACCTTCCCGCATCTCCACTCCCACAGTCTCCAGTTTCTGTGGCTATATCTGTGACTGTATCTCCGCCGCCTCTGGTGTTTGCCCTGGCGACAAAAATTTTCCAATTTGCTTAACTCGTTATGCGGGCCCCGTTAATGAGATATTATAGTACATTCTGTAAAGAGGAGCAGAGCTTCCCCGCGCCTCAATAATTTGTTATATTATGGCTTATACATACATATATATCTCTTCTTTTTTTCTGGTTATTTTTCCTGCTTTTATTCGGGGCTGTGGCTTATCAGTTGTGGAAAATAAACACCCACATCGAGGTGCGATTTACGATGTTTCAGGTGGCTTTAGTTAATAACCCGCGATTACCTGCATTGATTTGGGATCACTCATCCGTTAAATTGCTGGGAGAAAGCCAAGCGATCGGTTCGGAACTCATGGATAATATCATTTTACACTCATAGAGCTCTCATGATACGAGGCATTACTCATTCATGCTCAAATAAAAACAGAAATTTGACACTATTTTGATTGTGAGTCACTATAAAATATGATATTATCTTTTCTTAGTTCTTTGATAAACAAAACTTCTCGAAAATATTTCATGAAAAGAAATATTTAAAGGTTTAAGGATTTTCTTAAAGGGTTTTAGTTTTTAAAACAGTTTTTCAAGGCCTGAAGTAGATATACTCCCCTCTTCAGTTACAACATATAAGGAAGTGCCCCTGGTAACTCTCACATTTTTGATCGTTTCAGACGACGCGCTTCAGTGCAGCGGGCGCCGATCAACGGAACGTATCCGATACGGACTGGAACTGAGCTAGCCCTAGACTATTAGCCATGAAGTTCGCCGAGCACCTGTCGGCGCACATAACGCCCGAGTGGCGCAAACAGTACATCAACTATGAGGTGAGTTTTGCCCTGAAAAACATATTTAATATAAAACTAATTGTTTAATTATTGTACAGGAAATGAAGGCCATGCTGTATCTGGCCGTGGAGGAGGCGCCATCGGTGGAGAGTGTCGAGGACGATGTACTGAAACGTCATTTTGCCAACTTTGATGAGAACTTCTTTCACTACTGCGACAAGGAACTGAAGAAGATCAATACATTCTACTCGGAGAAGCTGGCGGAGGCAACGAGAAAGTTTGCCACCCTAAATGCCGAGCTAAAGACCTCCATTGAGGAGTCGGAGCGCAGTGCCAAGAAGTCCAAGGGCCAGAAGCGGCATGCCGCTCTCCCAGATCGCAAGGCCCGCGAGCTGAAGTTGGCCTTCAGTGAGTTCTATCTGAGTCTGATCCTCCTGCAGAACTACCAGAATCTGAATCACACCGGCTTCCGGAAAATCCTAAAGAAGCATGACAAGGTAAGCAGCAACGGATTTATGGCCACTGCAACGTTGAACCTTGACCTAGAAGCAGCAGTAGCAGACTGTCTGCGGCGTAATATAATAATAACAAATAATTTATAGCAGCTCGGGGTTTGCTTTAAAAATAGTAATTGTTATCACAAGCTTTTAAATTATGTTCTTTCGCGACAAGCATCATATAAAGTTGGTGAATCATTCACTTAGGGGGTTTTCTATATCTTTTTTAGCCCCAAAACTAATCATTTGTTCCTTCTTTCTTTATCTGCCTAGCTCTTGCGCGTGGACAGCGGTGCCAAGTGGCGGCAGGAGTATGTGGAGGCATCACACTTCTTCACCAACAAGGATATCGATAATATTATCAATGAAACGGAGACCACGGTCACCGGCGAACTGGAGGGTGGCGATCGGCAGCGGGCAATGAAACGCTTAAGAGTTCCACCGCTTGGGGAACAGCAAAGTCCATGGACCACCTTTAAGGTCGGTCTCTTCTCCGGCAGCTTCATAGTGCTGGGCATTGTGGTCGTACTGTCGGCAATCTTCCATGAGATTAGCGGCGAGAATCTGAAAGTCACCTTTCGTTTGTATCGCGGTCCCCTGCTCATCATCGAGTTCATCTTCCTCATCGGCGTAAATATCTACGGCTGGCGGTCGTCCGGCGTGAATCATGTCCTTATCTTTGAGCTCGATCCGCGAAATCATTTATCGGAGCAACATCTCATGGAGCTGGCGGCCATCTTTGGCGTTGTGTGGACCCTCAGCATGCTAAGCTTTCTGTATAGCGCCAGCCTGGCCATACCGGCGTTCATAAATCCCCTCACGCTCACCCTGATTATGGTGTTGTTTCTGGCCAATCCTTTCCATGTCCTGCATCACGACGCCCGGTTTTGGCTGTGGCGGATAACGGGTCGCTGTCTCTCCGCCCCGTTCTTTCATGTGGGCTTCGCCGATTTCTGGCTGGGCGATCAGCTCAATTCGTTGGCCACAGCCATACTGGATTTTGAGTACCTCATCTGCTTCTACTTTACGAACGGCAACTGGACGGAGGCCAGGGATGCCTCTATATGTATGGAGAAGGATTTTATTATTCGGCCAATTGTCAACTGTTTGCCCGCCTGGTTTCGATTTGCGCAATGTTTGCGGCGATATCGCGACTCGAGAGAGGCCTTTCCCCACTTGGTGAACGCCGGCAAATACTCCACCACGTTTCTTGTGGTGATTTTTGCAACCCTCAAGAGTTTTCACAGTCGTGAGTGTGATGTCTGTCGTTGAAAGTTATTCCTTTTGTTAATTCTGCTTTCTTGCAGCGAACTATGCCAGCACCTTTGACAATCCGTACACTTGGCTGTGGATCATTGCCTCGATTGTCTCCTCCTGCTATGCCTACACCTGGGACATCAAAATGGATTGGGGTCTGTTTGATAAGAATGCCGGCGAGAATACGTTCCTGCGCGAGGAAGTCGTCTACTCATCAACGGTTAGTCCTTGAATTTTAAGGTCTACTTCATGTTAATCAAATTTCTATTCCTTTTAGGGCTTCTATTACTTTGCCATTGTGGAGGATTTGGCGCTTCGCTTCATTTGGGTTTTGTCTTTCTATCTCACTGAGATGAAGATTGTTAGCGGTGACATTATGACCTCCATCACTGGCATTTTGGAGGTGTTCCGGTGAGTAAATAAAATGGTATTAAAATAAAACAATTATAAATGATAATCCCCTTCCCTTGCAGTCGCTTTGTTTGGAACTTTTTCCGCTTGGAGAACGAACATCTGAACAATTGCGGCAAGTTCCGTGCCGTGCGCGATATCTCCATAGCGCCACTGGACTCCTCCGATCAGGCTCTCATTCTGCGCATGATGGACGAGGGCGATGGCGTTATAAATCGCTACACCAAGACGAACCGGCCCAAGCCCAAGAAGGTCAAGGATCCGGAGAAGCGCAGCCTGTTGCAGCCGCGCGGTTCGTTGCCCGATCTCCGGATCGATATGGATAGTAAAAAGTTGTAGGCGAGAGAATAGTGCTTCCTAATAATGAACGATTTTGCGGTGAATAATTCGGGTTTTTTTTTTGTCTTTATATATAAATATTCTATTTTTTTTTTGCGTTGTTTAGCTAATTTGTATATTTAGTGACTAAGTACTTAAAGTTGATATGAGAGAGAGAGAGACGAAAGTGTCCAGCAATAATTAGTGCCTAAGATTTCGAACTAATGTAGCATTCCATTCCATTTATATGCGGAAAAGAACCAAGCCTATGTCTATATCTGAAACCTAAAGCCCTAATCCCTAGCCACCTAAGCCACATTCCCAATTCAAAATTATGAGCCAGAATTCCAAAAAACCATCCACAAATTGAGACAGAGTTTTGAG
The DNA here is from genome assembly GCA_008042515.1 of Drosophila truncata. NCBI lineage: Eukaryota > Metazoa > Arthropoda > Insecta > Diptera > Drosophilidae > Drosophila > Drosophila truncata. The sequence continues at coordinate 18,479 of VNJQ01005061.1, read as the reverse complement.
CAGCTGAGAGAGAGAGAGAACGGCAGTATTAGTACTTAGAAAAGGCGAACAAAAGCAGCAACCACATTCCTTTATCTCTATTTAGTTAGATTCTGTTATCTGTCCATCGAAACCGAAAGGAATTGTATATATAGACTACAGTTGTATATTGTTGTTGTGCCTCCTGTGTGTGATTTGTGTGTGTGTGTGTGTGTGTGCGAGTGTGCGAGAGAGAGTGTGAGAATCCAAAACTGACAGAAAAAAACAGACTTGAAACGTGCAACGTTGTATATACACATAGATATCTATAGAAATCTATAATCAATTAAAGCCTAAGCTCTTTAGGAACTCGTTTCTTATAGCGATATTAATCTGAAATCTTGTCAATTATTTTGCCATAATATATAGGCTCTCGGGCTCGGGTTTTTTGAGCTTAAACATCTCGCTTTTTGATACGAAAAAATAAATAATAGCACAACATCGGAATTACTACTTAAAAGAAACAATTGATGACTCTCCGCTCTCCGGATATCTCCTAGTAGATCTTAAGCTATATCTAGACCAAAACACACACACCCACACTCCTGTACACCCCACCCCCCCCCCTCTTCCATGTAATTGTAATACGAAACGAAATAAAGACGCCTTGAACGCATGCATTAATGAAAATAAAACGACGAATTACTAACTTAGAAAATTGTATCGAAATCTTAAGAGAGATTCTCCAAGACACCAGAGACCAAGGCCGTGCCTCGCATTATCCAAAATTCGGGATCATTGTTGCTCAGCAGCAAAATGGAGAGAATAAAGTTGGTGGAATGTCCGGTGGTGGACAGAACGCCGGAACGTTGTTGGGTCTTGTAGACAGGCGCCTCGTAACGCACCACCGGGGATATCTCAAGGCAGGGCTTGAATCGCACCACCGGCAATCGAGTGTAAAGCTCCCCAAAATTGGCATCGCACAGACCGCCGTTGTTTAGATCCCAGCGAGCGGCCTCAATGAAAATGCCATGCACATGGATAATGGCATCCGTGCATTCAGGCAGATTCCCATACAGCTTTTGGTCCTGCATTAAAAAAAAAAAAATTTGTTGTTACAAGGATTACAGCGAATTGAAATAAAGTCCCTTTTCTCACATTCATTTCGTTCGTGTGCGCCTCAAAGAAATCCTGTTGCACCAGCACCTTTTCTACGATATCAAAATCGATTTTCAGCGAATCAATGGGCAGGACCCGGCGGCGAGCGTATGTCTGCAGAATGCCGGTGAGGAAGGATTGCGGAAAGAAGAAGCCACTGATCCAGAAGGAGCGCGGTGCCCCGTTCTCGGCCCAATGCTGGATAAAGTCAATGCGCCGCTGAAAGTCCGCAATATAGCTGGGCAGCGGCTTGATCGAGAGGAAGCTGCGCTTGGCCCACGACGCGGGCACTACGTTGGAGAGCAGAGCCTTGAAGACATTCTCCAGCTCCTCGGACATCACCACCAGACCCTTGATGGCCTTCGAGAGGTTGGACAAGCTGTCATGAATGATGCCCAGCGATATGTTGAAGCGATCGATCTCCTGAACCAGCACAATGGTCAGCGATGGCACCTGTCCCTTGCTGTCGAGCTGTAAAAGAAAATTGGTGACTAAATGCGACTGTGTCTTAGATTGTTTTGAGTGTCAACCTACCACCGAGAGGGTGTCGTGGAGGGGCTCTCGCTTTATCTTCTGGATCAGCGACTTTTGAATACGTGCAATAATCTGCTGACATATTTCATTCTCTGCCGCCTGACCCTCGTCCGCCGCCGATCTGGGCTGGCCCAGCAGCAGCGTATTGATAAAGAAGGCCGTCTCTTTGGTCTGGAAAACAATATTGGCATTCTGGTTCATGCCAAAGATCTCTGGATCCTCCAGCACCGGAAAGTCCTGCACAAACAGTGAGTACTCGGCCAGCGTCTTCTTGCGGGGATCGCGATAGTAACTGTCGCCACGGCAGTACTTGTAGTCCGGCTGTATAATTCGCTTCGAGGAGAAGATCATGAGAATGGTGCGCAGACAACGCAAATCCCAGTAGTCTGTCACCCGGCCGCCCCAGGTGATTTCGCCGTTAATATAGAGAATCGCCTCCCATGGTATTTCGTCCAGGACGCCGCGATCAATGAAGAAATCAAGCGTCTTTAGGCCACATTCACGATCGCTTTCGCTGAACTCATAGGTTATGTTCCAGCCCAACGGCCCGAACTTGCGACGCTCCAGGAGCACCGCATGGAACATGCACAGCCCGAAAACGATGGCCCGCCAGTTGCCGTTCTGAATGTGCTCCTCGAAAAAGTCCGGCTTGAGATCCGACAGGGCGCCCAGCACGTTCGCCTTGATGCCCTTCGGCGGCTCGTTGGTTATCTTCACCGAATTCTGCAGGACGCTGATCGGAAATGTGGCGATGGGCATCGAAGAGAGATAGAGCCGGAAGTCGGGATGCGCCTTGGTGATGCCCAGCGTCAGATTGCGTACGACAGTCTCTAGCGTTTGCATCCACGAGGTGGCCAAATGACAGTTCTGCAGGAACACCCAGTGGCCCAGCCGCAGGCTCTTATCGATCAGATTTTCGGCCAGCGGACCCTGGCCCTGGCCCAGCGAGATGGAGTAATACTTTTCGGTGAACTGCATTTGTGTGGTGAACTTCAAGAAGCCCGACATTGGATCAGAGCCGGTGGACAGCACAAAGATAAGCGGCGTTACCGCAGAAGTGTCCAGGTAGCTGCAAGAAATAACATCAAATTAAAGAAGGGGGAACTACAGGCTTTAAAATATCAAAACTTACACAGTGCTCAGCTGTGTGCCGCCTTTCGAATCGGTAAAGTACCGGCCAACAGTTGCCTGGAGATAGCATACGACATTGAGCAGGAACCGTGGCTTTCGGTACATGGCAATGAACATGAGCTTGTGGAAGATTTTCAACTTCTTGTCCCACTTGTCAGTCGGCGGCTGATGGGTATCGGCAAAGTCAAACACCTCCTTGTTGCCCATCAGCTCCAGGAAGAAGGGCTTGTCCAGCTCATTGGTAAACCCACCAAAGACCGAGCTGTAGTTGTCCTCCAAATAGATGCAAGTATCCCACTCAAGCTGGCTAAGCTTAATGTTGGCCGGCTGCTTTTTGGGACGAATATTGCCAACGGCGCCGCGGGTAAGGAAACTAAACTCATCATCGGTGACGCGACCCTCTTGCCGCTCCACGGACAGAGCCAATAGGAAGCTAAAGATCACCTTGTGGTTCTCGAACAAGCCGCGTGATATATTATCAAAAATGGCCTTCAGCTCGTCGGTCATCATTGTGGCAATGCGCACTTCGACGCTCTGCTGGGGATGTTCCAGCCTCAGGACATTGCAGAAGACCTGCGTGAAGTACTTGAGGCTGTACTGGTACATGGGATCGATTTCGGCCAGGCCGGCCACCACAAAGTACAAGATGGCTCCACGGGAGGCCAGGATTCGATAGCGTTCACGCGATGCTGTAATAACCTTTTCCGTCTCCTCGGTGTCAATTAGACGGGCGGCAATGATTAGAGATGTTTCCTAAATGGCAAACAGAACTTTCTGTTACTCCAAATAATTCGGGGGAGCGAACAATAACAAACCTTGGCATCGTTCAATGTCTCCACCAGCTCCTCATCGTCCAGGATATTGCCCTCGGAGTGGAAGAGCAGCTTTAGCACCTTGTCCTCCAGCGCCAGCAGCTGCTGCTTGTCTGAATTGATTTTGACGACCAGATCATTGCGTTGGGCCTCCATTACGGGCAGTTCGATGGCCACAATGTCGCTATGGAAACCAGATAATCAGTAAATCATAATAATATATCAATTCTGGTGCTACTCACGCCAGCAGCTGATCCTCGAGGCCCATTTCGGTGACCAGGAAGTTGACCAGCGTCACATTGATGCAAACTTCAGGCAGATAGTGAGGATTTGGCAGCTTGGTGGTCATATAGAGCTTGAAACCATCATCGTAGTCGATTATCTGATCGCCCAGCTTGAGGTAGGTGCGTCCCTCGAAGCGATATGTCTCCCGCTGAAGGATTGGCCTCAGACTGGGGTCAATTGTCTCGTTGATTTCCTCCAGCAGCACCGGATAGCCCTGGCGCACGCTGTTCTCGAGAACGCGCATCAGGGTCGAGTCGGTCATCTTGATTACTTGCAGATTGTTGGCTCGCTCCATGTTGCGAATCCAGCGATTGGCCTGCTCCTGCGGATCAATCATGAGGGCCCAGCGCAGGGCACGTGTGGCATAGATGCCGTTCTCAATGGAGATGTTATCCTTGGGCAGGCCATCCACATTCCACTGGCGCATCTCGTACGGATCGCCGAGTACTTTGAGCAGATTGAATTCGGAACTGGAGGGGATCTTGTACTCGTTGCACTTGACCACCCACACGGCGCACATGTCGCGTCGATATTGATGCGAGAAGGCACCCAGATAGGCCACACAGGCGGCGGCCACTAGCACATCGCCGGGGACGCAGGCCAAATCGCCGGTCAGCGACTTGACTGTCTCACGCCAGCGCACCTGCTCATCGGACAGCGCAGAGGTTAGACGCCCGGCTCGATCGATGCGGCCATAGGTGAGATCCACATTGTCCTGAATCACCTGGAATTCGCGCTGCTTCTCCTCCAGGCTGTCGCGCAGCCCCTGGATCTTGGCCTCAACGGCGGCGAGCTCCTTTTGCTTCTGCCGCAGCACCGTCATCACCTCCTTGAGCTCTGCCTCGGCGGCCTCCTTGCGCTTGATCTTTGGCTCTACCACCTTGTAAACCTTGGAGAATTTATCCATGGCGATGACCCACATGCTCACCGACTTGGCCACCTTCGAGACCTTCTCGAATTTCTAAAGGAAAAAGAAACATTGCAAAGGATTCAAAAGGGTTTCAAGGCAACAACCAATCACTCACCGCCGGCACAAAGTCCTTGTGATCGATGTACTTCTTCACCTTCTTCAGCGTATCCTCCTTCATGTGCTCCTTGTCGTACTCGAACAGCCGCTTGATGAAGTTTATGTCCGCCATAATGGCTTTGGCAGAGGCCCAGGTGGGTCTAAAGCCGACAGAAATTAATGAAATCGATTTGGAAATTTCATTTTAAAGACTCACTTGGCGCCCAGAAGAATGCACACGGCCTCCATGCAGAACTGCACCAAGGCAGGCGGTGTGGTAAAGGACTTCAGCTCATTAATATCCGCCTTAGTCAGACCCTTTAGGGCATCCTCGGCCTCGCGTAGGGCGGGCATTGCAATCTCCAGATCCTTGCTAGCGTCCTCGGAAATGGCCTGGGCCACTGCCGCCTTCTCCTTGGCATTTGTCTCGTCCTCGAGCACACTCTGCTTCACAGCATCCGCCTGCTTGGTCTCCTTGGTCAGATTATCCAGCAGGGACTTCATCATGGCTGACTTTTCATCCAACTGGGGGACCATCACCTCCAGTTCCTTTTGCATGACGGCAATCTAAGGGAATTTCAGAGAGAAAATATTACTAGAATCCTTGATTTTCCTTAGTTTCCTTTGTTTACTAACCACTTCATTGGTCTCCAGGAGTTTGTTTAGGCCATTGGCTATGCGCTTTCGCTTGGCTATGATCTCCTGGTTCTTTAGCTTGAGGAGATTCTGGTAAAGCTTCAGCAGTTCCAGGTAACTACTGGGCGTGGTGTAATAATGCCTCTTCATCTCCTTATAAAATCGCACCGAGGCATCCTCCACAGTCTGCGGAATGATAAAACCATTAGGATATTATTTTCTCTAAAAGATTAAATAGGCTGCTCCCCCCTCACCTTGTGTATGAACACCGTGGTGCTGGCCAGCGAGATGCGATCTTCCATTTTTGGAGCAATCTTTGTGAGCAATCCCAGGGCCACCGAGTAAAGGGCTTCTGTGGGCCAACTGGTGAACCAATCGATGGTGGTGCAATTGACCAGCGAGGGGAACATGCGGCATCTCCGGCGGAAGGCATCGCCCACGGGACTCATTGACATGACAACATGCAGATTATTGCGCACTCGATTGATGAAGAACTTGTAGATCTCATCGCGATTACAAGTATCATCTTTTCTGCTCTCATTGCAGGGCTCTCGGGCATCCAAAAGAATCTTTTCGTACTCATCGCCTTCGAATAGATTGGGAACTTCGCCGGAATTGAGGATATTGTTGATATCCTCAAGGAATTCCTCCTCTACAATTTGGCTGTCGATCATTAGGAAGGTCACTGGCTTGTTTTCAACCTAAAATTGAAAAGAAAGGAATAGAATCTTTAAGAAAAATCTCAAAAGGGAGCTTCTAAGGAACATCAAAGCCTCTAAGGAGCCCCAAAGACGCAGAAGAACCCCCTAGAAGCCTAGAACTCACGCCTGCAATGCGGTAGAGCACACGCAGATCCTCATGGAAGGCGTTGAGGTCGTAGTTGCGCCTCATCTCAATCTGCCAGCAGTTGTACTCGTTGACATGGGATGCCAGCCGGGTTAGGGATTGCTTGCCCATGCCGGCAACGCCTACAAGGAGTCCATTGCCTCGATCGCTGCGCAAGAGGCGGGCCAGGCGTACGGTGTGCTCCAACGCATCCTGAAAGAGTATAAGATTCATGGACTTGGCACCGCCCATCGAGTTGAAGTCCACAATGTAATCGTTGAGCACGCTCTCCAGCTTGTTGTGGTCCTTGATCTCCTCGTAGATTCGCTCCTCCTTCGGCTTGCCGAAGATCATAAAGTCACCGAACAATAGGGGCGGCTCCTCGTCACGAACAACTTCGCGGTTGAAATGATCTTCGCAGACGGACTTCATCAGTGTCTTAAACAGGTTCTTGTCATCCTCGTTGATCAGACGATCGTGGAAGACGCGGGTTGTCTCGTGATAGAAGAGGCGTAGCACTTGCTGCTCCTGATTGTAGTGAAGATTACTGGCCTGCAGTATGCCCTGGATGCACTTGGACAAGTCACGCAAATTGAAGATGTAATGAGAGCGATCCGGCGTGGGCAGCATCACTTTGGCCACCCGCATGTACACATCCACACAGGCCTTGACCATGCTCTCTGACAGGGCGCGAATGTTGCTGGAGAAAGTCTGCAGGAAGCCGCGCAGAATACCATTGAAAATCTGGGTGAGGGTCTCCTCGTTGGGTTTGGGCAGCGAGAAGAGAGCAAAGTGTCGGACGAAGCGCGGTGTGAGGGGATTGCGGCCACCACCGGGCGGGGCACAGGCGCAGCCAAGCACCACGTCCAAGATCTCCTTCCAATAGAGCTTTTCGCGATCGTAAAAGCCCTTAAAGTCCAGGAACTGGCGCAGCAATTCGATGGCCGGCTGGGCACCGTACGTGTCCAGTTTGGGCATATTCACATCGTCGATGAACACAATGACTGTCTTGCCCACTGGAGCGCCCAATTGTGTGCGCTTACGCTTCTCCAGCGGCCCCTCAATCATCTCCTGAGTGCGCACGCTGCTTGTCTGAGCGGAGAAGTTAAGAATCACAGGTATAACCTTGCCCTCGGCCAGACGCTTCATGCAGCTAATGGCTAAAACGGTCTTGCCCACGCCCGTCTCCCCGGTGACCATTACGGGCATGTTCTTGCTAAACAGCAGGTCGGCCACGTAGCTGGGGAGAGAGAAATATCATTGAAAGTTCTCTGGGAGTAGCTCTGGGAGTAACTTACCCATATTTGGTGGTGTCCACCGTGGGCACCAGCATGTCGTAGTAGGAGATATTCTCATTGAAGACAAACGTGGCCATAATGTCATTCCAGGGCTCCCAATCCATGGTCTCCAGATTGACGCGATAATTCCACAGCGACTGCTTGGGCACTCTGTGTGAGATATATATAAAGATATATTCGATATATACGCTCTGTTTCAGCACCTACATCATATTGGGATGCTGGCCTATGGCCCTGTTCCAATGCTCCTCAAACGACTCCTTCTCCGCATCCTTAAGATTCGAGGCAACTGCCCAAAGCACTGTCCATGCAAAGAGTTTCGTTATCAGTTCCTTGGCCGGCTCCTCTCCCAGTGCCGACCACTTGACAGCCTCCAGCTGCGACGAGGTAAGCGTGCAGCAGAGCGTAACCTTGGAGCCAAGCACCTGATGGATAGTATACACCGCTCGCCTCTGCTCGATCTTCAGAGCCTTGTCAAAGTAGCCGACGAAGAGTTGGTAAAGGAACTCGGCCAATGGCTCGGGCAGCTGACGACCCATGTGAATCTCACGCCATGTATCGACCAAAGGCAACCAGCCGAGATCGCCGGGATCGACGTAAACCATGCCGCAGCGAGAGACAGTGGCCGGTGAGGCTTGCAACAAGTCCTGCACTTCGAAGAGCATGTGGATCCAGGCGGTGAGCTTAATGCGCTCCGAGTTGGCCAGGCACAGCATCTTGTTGTCATCCAGCACAGTGTTTAGATTTTCAATCCACACCGCGTCCACGGGTCCATCGCACATGATCCATTGATGGATTTCGTCTAAGGGAGACGGGAGACAGAATATAGCAAAATATACCCAAATATATCCAAAATATTACAGAATATACCTAAATATACCAAAAGATACCCAAATATACACAAGTATTCCCCAAAATATACCACAATATACCCAAAAATACCCAAATATACCAAAATATACTCAAATATACACAAGTATTCCCTAAATATACCCAAATATACCCAAAATTTACTTAAAATATACCAGAATATACCAAAATACACCCAAATATATCCAAGTATACCCAAAATATACCAGAACATACCAAAATATACCCAAATATAGCAAAATATACTCAAATATACACAAGTATTCCCTAAATATACCCAAATATACCCAAAATATACCAAAATATACCCAAAATATACTTAAAATATACCAGAATATACCAAAATACACCCAAATATACCCAAGTATACCCAAAATATACCAGAATATACCAAAATATACCAAAATATACCAGAATATACCAAAATATACCCAAATATAGCAAAATATACCCAGAATAAAGAGCTTCTTATACGCTTTGAACTTGGACTTACCCTCTACTGTGGTAGCCGTTCGCACTGCCAGTCCCAGCAGGCCATCCTGCCACTCCAGCGTCTTGGGGTCCACATAGCCATAAAGCTCGTTCATGGTCACCGCCTTGGGATTCATTGTCTGGATGACAACAGGCCGAAAGTTCGGATCCTGCACTTCATTTTCAAACAAATGCGACAGCGCAAATTCAAGGGCATGCAGGACAACAGACTTGCCGCCGCCGGTGGGCCCCACCAACATGACACCCCAACGGACGCACATTGTCTCGTAAAGCTGCAGGCATTTGCGTAGGGTTGTGGCCACCGGTTGTAGGTTCTTGTTTCGCAGACCCAACCGAAGACTACCCTCCAGATCTGGATGCTGAGAATCCGGCAGCTCGACGCCCGGAAACAGATCACTGAGAATGCCGCGGAACAAGACAGCATCATCGGCCAAGAACTTGGGTATATTCGAGTCTCGCAAAGCGGCAATCAAAGTGATGTCCTCCCGCTGATTGGGCGAGGCTCGCTTTAGAGCTCCGGCCATCACCAGCACAGATTTGACGGCACGCATGCCAAAGTCATAGTGATTCTGTTGGCTCAGCTGCTGGCTACACAGCTGGTACATTTGCACCATCTTTCGGGCCAGAATCTTGGGGTCCTCGAAGCCCTCCGAATAGAGGATGACCTCGGAAATTAGAGCATAATCTGGCACCATCATGGAAATGGGACGGAAGAGGGCTTTCAGGTTATCTGGGAGCTCAGTACGACCGGCGTAACCGGGATTCATGGTGATGAATACGCAGCAGGAGCGGTTTATCTTGATTTCGCGACCCTCGAAAATGAATCTAGGAAGTAGAATCGTGTTATTTACGTTTAAAGTGCAAATATTAGAAGATGCTTCTTACCTCTTAACCCTCATTGCCTTGGCCGTTCGTATGGTGATCAGTTGCTGGGCAATCACGGACAGCACCTCGATATCGATTCGATTGAACTCGTCAAAGCAGCACCAGGCACCGCACTGGGCCAGACCCGAGAAGAAGCGTCCCATCATCTTGTAGTCGAGGCCATCGGAGCAATTAAACACAACACACTGCTTGGCCAGGGCTTTGGCCAGATCCTTGGTGGTCTCCGTTTTGCCAGTACCGGCGGGACCAGCCGGTGCTCCGCCCAAATCCATCTGGAAGGCGCCCATCAGGCAGAGATAGCAGCGATCCGTTAGGGGAGTCAGCACCAGGACACCGCCAGCGCCCAGATATTCGTAATAATACGGAATATTGGCGGCTGCCATGCGGGTGTACACCGTCTCTGTCTCATCCGCCCAATAAAATCGCAGCATTTTCAACCAATTAAAGTCGTTGCTGAGAATTGCAATAAATAATACAAATTAAATTAATAAAAATCCTTTTTATACTCACGCCTTGGACACCTGCTTCTCCACCAGCATCCGCACCGAGTCCTTGGCATGCACATCGATGGTGATGAGGGCACAGAGAACCTTCCGCAGCAGCGAGGTGATACTTTTGCGCGTCAGGGCCGCCAGGGCGCCGAGATCTTTGAGGCATTTGATCTCAAACTTGGACATCTTCTCGAGTATATTGAGGGGATTGCGCTCTTTGCCATCGTAAATCCGATGTATATCGGCCGCCCATTGCACTTGGGAAACGGTGAGTACCACCTGACTGGGATGATCCTGGAACCAGTCTTCGCGCTCCTTGGCTGGATAGCATTGATAGCCGAAGCGCATGTATCGCTTGACAGCCACAAACATTGCCTCCTCGACCTTGTTGAGCCACTCTTCCACAGCACCGCTGGCCTTCAGGCCCTTGCCAAATTGTAGCTTCTCGCCTTCGGGCGAAAGGAAGGCAATGATGTCATTGGTTGCCACATTTTTGCCATCGCCGCCCTCTTTCGAACCGAATTCCAAACGATAAATGGCATCAAAGCATTTGCGCAGATGCGGCTGCACCGCCTGGGGGATGCGTGTCTGAGCCAGGATCTCCAGCAGTTCATCGTTGGACAGGAAGTAGAATCTAAGAGATGAAATGTTACACTTAAATTCATTATTTTCCGCTGTAAACTTTTACCTGGGAAACACCACACGCTTCACCTCGAGATATGCCTCCAGGCCGCGCGAAATGAGATCCAGCAATCGATTATTCTCCACCAGCGTCTGATACACCTCCACACTGGACATGGTGGGCAGGGCCAGACTGACCTTTTTGGCCTGTCGCACCAGCTCCTTGAAGCTCTTGTCCACCGCAAAGAACATTTTGGCTTCCTGGGGCAACTGGCGCTGAATGTCGGCGGAGGCAAAAATGGCCTCTAGATATATCCAAGCGCCTTGGCAATCCATCCAGCTTTCTGGTTATAGATTTTCGGTTATTATTATATCTACGAGAATCTTTTAAAAGTTTAGCTACCCACCAAAGGTCTTGGCAAACTGATCCATTGCATTAATCCATTCATCCACCTTGCCCTTGATGGGACCCACGAACTTGGAGGCAGCAATGGTGTTGATATTCACATTGGAATCATCCAGAACGGCCTGCAGCTCCTCGGTGCCAGCCAGAATGAAGACATCCTTCTGGTCGTGATGCGACACAATGAACAGATCCGTCTCCTTCCAGATAGTTTCGATATTCTTTAGCATATTTTCCAGCTGCACCTCGCCGGTGGCCTGCGAGGAGATCTGCATGAGGGCCTCGCCAAGGTTAACATCGTCGAAGGCATGCACATCCTCGTACGTCTGAATAATGACGTCCTTCTCCTGGAAGAACTTGTGGTTCAGCAAGTCCTCAATCTCCGCCCAGTGACGCTGTGGGTTTGCATAAACTTTCAATTAAAATTGACAAAAACAAAGAGGATAGAAGACGCACAGCTCTTAAATTGGGATTGCGCAGATATCCAATGACTGGCAGCTTCTCCTTGAAGGCCTCCGCCGATGCCTGGAGCACAGGCACAATGTTATTCTCCGGCAGATACTTCTGGAACTGCAGACAGTTCTTGATGGTCTTGGAATTCAGCTCGATAATGTCTGCCACCACCAAAGTATTGAAATCGGCGGCAATCCACTCGGCCAGAGACTCCTCCCATTCGGTCCAAGTGCGGTACAGGTTTTGGCGCATGCGAATGTCATAGAAGCCGCTGGCCATCTCCTCGTACATGGTCAAATCGATTTGGAATTCCTTTTGGTAGCCAAGAAACTCGTCGGCACGCTCCCGGCAAGCGGTTAGGTGTTCCAGCAAAGCCTCCAGTTTATCGACCACCGCCTGACGGTTGGATTTGGCCTGCCAGACAATATGGAAAATAGGAATAAAGCTTAATAAATGATTTAAAATTTTAATTATATATTTTAATAACTCACATCCAGCAGCCAGGGCTCCAGCGCCTCGATGGCCACCTCATGTATCTCCTCCATGAGCGCCTGGATGTCATCCTGCATGGCTACCTCGAGCCGATTGATAAACAACTGCCGCTTCTCCTTGATCTCACCCAGCGTTTCACGCGTACGATTCAGATAATCCTCTGTGTCCATGTAGTCCTCCTTGGACTCATCGTCGATGGGTATACTAAAGTCTTTGATGATCAGCAGCAGATCGTGCACGTAATCGATGCCGCCAAATAATTCATCCAGCTCGTTAGAGCATGTGTCCAGAAACCGAATGTGCGCCACTATCTCGAGGGTCTCCTGCGGCTCATAGCAGATACGGCCGTAAAAGTCCTGTGCCCCCTCATATATTCGTACCGTCTCCTCCTCGGCCAACTTGGTCAGATAGGTGGCCAAAATGGTTTGCAGGCGCGAACATACAGGCGTCACCGTATCCTTGAAATTCGTTTGTGTGAGCTTCAGCAGTCCCAGGTACATATAGTCGAGGATACCATCCAAGGCTCGCACATTGTTGCAATACCGATCGCAATAGGACCGTAGGACAACGAGATCTGAAAGCGAATCAGTTAAATATGATAGATTTCTGTCTCAATCTTCAGGGAAATACCTTTCTCGGTGTTCAGGACCGAGGGATCCGTGCTATTGTCTATCTCATAATTCTCGCGAATGGTCTGGAACCTCATGGTATAGAGACGAGCTCGGTCGAAGGCCTTACGTATCAGCACCAACATGTTTTTGCTAATAAAAATGTAATAAATTAATAAATATTAGAATTTAATATTTATGACTATAATCCTCACCGATTAAACTGAAAACCTGGATCGGAGCGGAGCAAATAATGCAAATCTGGAGCCCCCTCGAAAAGCACCTCCTCCTGACGTCCCATAATCGAGGGCCTAAAGGAATTGAATAACTTTTAAAAGGGGGAAAACTATACAAAACTCAGTTAGACCACCAACTCACTTGGTGTACTGCGAAAAGTAGGGATCCGTGGTGAAGGGATGAATATCGAGAACTGTCTCCAGTATTAGCCCTGTGATGCGCTGGAAGATAATCTTGATCACTTCCTCTGACGGCTCGACATCTATGCGATCCGGCAGCAGACGTAGCCTGGCCACAAAGAACGGAGCCTGCGGTTTGTCGGGCGGACGTGGTCTCTCGATTTTCTTGTCCATTCGCATATTCAGACATATGTCCGCCTCGTTCGGCCCGAGCTCATCGTGCATCTCAAAGGCCTCTTCCAGATCCTGGAAACTTTTTAGGGTGATGCGGTATAGCATTTGGTAGACCATCATGTCGCTGTAGGTGAGGAAACTGTGGAGAATTCAATTAAAATTAATATATAAACGTACAGAAAAAGGTATAATTAAATAACTGACTTGGTAAGAGTCTTGCAAAAGGCCCTCTTTCGTGCTCGATCCATAAAGCTGTGCGCCTCTCGCATTTTTTTCAACGATGGGTAATAGTTGACCTCGTCGTCTGGATAAAAGCCACGGGCTTGGATGGCATCCGTGCAGGCACGAACTGCGATAGAATATATTAAATTTTATAATTTAAACGATATAAAAGCTCCCTCAGGAGCATACTCACACAAGGTCTTGGCAATGAACTCCCGAAAATCATGAAAGATGCGATGCAGTTGCTCGTAAATGCGCATGTGCATTTCCAGGAAATAAAAGGGATGCCAGTTCTCAATGTTCGATATATTCACAAAGTTCAATCGCTCCATTTGGACAATGTCGCTGCGCATTCGTAGAATCGCCTTGGCCAGCTGCGGTATTACGATGAACAAATTGTTTTGAAGGAAATCCCGGGCCTCATTTAGTTTGCGCCACTTGATTGTCTTCTCCCACACCTAAAAACGATCCAAAACTATAAATATAAATTCATATTTTGCTCGGTAGGTCACCTACCTTAAAGCCCTTCCACAGCCGAAAGATGGAGAAGGAGCGAATCTGGATGATGCTTAGGAACTGCTGGAACTCCTGCTGCCACTGGTCGAGCGGCGTGAAAAAGTTCTCGGAGCAGTGCCAATAGGTGACCCCATGCCTGGTGACCGTATAGAAGGGTTCGGCCATGTCCAGCTCCGCGAATTCCACCAACCGCAGGCTGTACGGGGTAAAGAGTTCGCTGTCGTGCGGCAGCATGTAGTCCATATAGACGAATGTGTCATCGTCCTTTTTACGCATCCGATTGATAACCAAATTGAGATCTGGAATGAGCGAGGCACCGGTGGTGATCTTCGAGGTGCTGGGATTTCGCGATTGTTTGGATGTCGGGGAACCGCCCTTTGAATGGAAATTTAGCCCTTTCTTCCCTTTCGCATACGACTTGACGTTCTTCTGCTTTGGGTGCTTTTGATGCTTCTGGTGTCGTCCGGGCTTCTTCTTGCCAGCGCCGGATCCATCCGAGGGCGCGTCGCTGGGACGGTCTAACATGAAATCGCTGCCCATTCGTTCAATTGATATGGCGCTCTGTCGTGATTCGGTGACGACGGTCGACCGGGCATCCCCACCACCTCCTCCTCCGACTCCTTCTTCTGCCTCTACATCAACAATTATTTTCTCAATTTCATTGCCGCCGCCGCCGCCCGCCGGCTCACGTGGCGTCTTTCGCTTACGGAGGAACCGCTTCCGTCCGCCACTGTGGGCATGGTCGACTCTCTCCAGGTCACTCTCCTCCTCCGGGCTGGACATTTCGGCGCTTTGGGATTTCGGACTGTTAGATGGTATCTGGGATATGTTTTGGATCGGTCGTCACATGCCGACTGACAGCTATTTGTTTCTTCCGTTTTTGTTTGCTCGTCGCCATGTCTACTGTTGTTATCCAAGTTTTTGTTTTTGTTGCCTTGCTACTAGCTACACCACCGTGTACCGTGTAATCCTTATATTTCTAATTTATTTTCGCTTCAAAATGAATTATTTATTGGCTATAAAAAAAAGCGCGCCAAAATGAATTTACTAATACTTCACCATTTTAAGGCCTATATATCTGCACTCTTCTCTCGCACGCGCCGTTTATGACACGGCTTTTCTTATTGGCTTATACTTCACCATTTTAATGTCTATATATCTGCACTTTTCTCTCGCACGCGATTTGGCTTATAGGCACAATGCAACATACGATCAGCTGTTTACTTGCAACATGTTGAATGCGTTTTTCACTCGTATTTTCGCAGCCAAAAAGAGCGGTCGCGCACGCGTTATTAATGATTAATTTGATTGGAAAGTGCTAAATAATGTTTCAAAAAATCCACAAAGCCAAAGGACACCATCAAAGTGTTGCAGTGAAAGAAAAGAAAACTAAAACAAAGTCAAATAAAGACAAACAAATATGTGCAAAAAGAAAAGACAAAGGCGGGACAATGGCGAGCGGCGGCGGCCATATTTGCGGATTCCCTGATCGGAACCAGGTGAAAGTGCAAAGCTACGCACTCAATGCCAGATAATCTATGTAGACCCGGTAATCCCGATGTGTTTAACAAAGTGCTTTTGGAATCCCAGAATCCCAGAATAAACAGCAACAAGTGAGTGAAGATCATCTATTCATTTTTTTTGTCCTCTTTGTGTCTTCTTTTCTGTGCTTATATATCTGCACTCTTCTGTTGCACGCGCTATGCGTAAGCGACTTGCGTGCCACTAGAGAATATAGAACTGCATATGTGTGTGTATGTGTAGAAGGGACATTCATAAAAAAACAAACAAAAAACAAACAAAAACGATTCTAGTTAGAATTTGGCCCCCTCGTAGTCTGCTTTCCAATTGGCCTAGTGGCTAAGGCATCAGACTGGGTTCGAATCTCGGTTAAAAATTTATTTTCTTATATTTTTTTTATTATTTTTAAGTCATAAACTTAGTTAACTAAGGGAATAAATTAAAAAAATAATCTAAATAAAATAAAAATATATAATAAAACAAAATTTATAATATGGATACCTCATTTTTCATGAAATGAGGAATTAGAAAGCATTTTTGAAAGGAATACCGTAGGGATACTGGTTTAATTTTTTTATTTTTATTTAGTTTTTTATTTAATTAAAGGGTTTCGATTGCTTGTGCTTATTAATTCCAATTAAATTTATGTTTTTTGAATTATCCTGGCGTTTTGATTGGTTTTCAAATTAACGCCTTTGGAAGAGCTTTCTTGTTGGAATTTTCTGGAAGTCCGAAACGCTGCTGCATTCCGCTGCGGACTGGCCCACTTTCTGCTTTCTGCAGGATGTGGGCCGCTGCCTTATCCTTTCGACGGCGACGAAAGCTCATCCGGCATTTCTTTGGAAAGCCAATGGAAAGGCGGACATGTGGAAAGCCACCGCTATTTGCTGACCTTCAAAGCTCAGCGCGCGCAATCGAGCTTTTATTTTCGATGTCGAAAAGCAGAGGCAGAACTAAAGGAAAAGAGGTAGGGAAATCGCAGGGAAAGCGAAGGAAAAGCGGTGGAAAAGCTCAAGGTGAAAGCATCTCTATCTCTGTGGCAGCGACGCCAGCCGCAGCAGAGGCTGCAGTCGGTTTTGGCTTTCGGTTTTTCATCGGTTTCATCGGTTTCGTTGGTTTCTCGCCTGCCTTTTGCGATTCGGAAAGCGTTTCGGACTCGGGGATACACGGATTCGGATTCGGATTCAATTTCGGACTCGGATCGGACTCGGAACACGCTGCAGACGCGTCTGGGTTCCGCACAGTTGGTCTCCAGCGCCTAGTCGTTGGGTATACGGCGCGATGTGCAGAGCCGCGACACGCGACGACACGCAGCATTCAGCAGTAGCCGCAGCAGCAGCAGCAGCAGCAGTAGCAGGAAACGCAGCAGCAGCAGCCGCAGTAGCAGCCGCAGCAGCAGCAGTAGCCGCAGTAGCTGCAGCAGCAGCAGTAGTTGCCGCACCGAAGACCGCCACGAACCGCTGTTTTTTTTTATTTTTCAAATAAAAATCCGTGTTGGTAATAATTTCCGCCGTAGCTCCGAAAAAATAAGATAAATATATACCGTTATTCCGTAAAAAATCCGTCGCAGACTTCGCTTCGTTCGCAAATTTTTTCTTTTTTTTTTGAAATTTTTTTCTAGTGCGCGCGACGTCTTAAAAAAAAAATTAAATTAAAATTTAGAAACCAAAAAAAAACTGAGAAAACCCAAGATGTACCTTTGAGGTAGGTATTTCCCCCCACAAACACACACACATAGCCTTTTTGGCGGCTGTCTGGATCATCGCTCTTTAATATCTATAATTAATCTTTGTTTTTGTCCCAGTGATTTGTTTTTTAGTTTTTTTATTAATATTTAAAGAGCCATAAAACTGTAGTGACGTAAATACAAAAACTCAAAATCGAAAAAAAAGAAAGAGAGGGGGATAGCGAACGAAAGATCTATCTCGCATCGCGTCGCATCGTTAAGAATGATTTTCATTTTCATATTCATAACATTGCACACTCGATGATACTGTAATACCGATATTTTCGGGGAATAATTATGGGGCCTTAATGGCTTTCACATGGCAATTCTGTAGAGCGGAATTTGTAGTTGGCGATCTGAAGAAGATGTTCCTTTTTTTTTTTTTATTTGCGCACTGCCATTGGAAATGTCCTTGAACATTTTCACCGCCGCTGCCCCCATGTGTGTGTGTGTGTGTATGAGTTTTCCTGGCCGACTCTGTGTGTGTGTGTGTGTGTGTCAAGAGAGGCTGCTTTTTCCTTAGAAATGTTAAATGAAAGCCACAAAAAAAAAAATAAAAACTAACCAAAAATTAAACTAACAAGAAAGGAAAGCTAACTTCGGGCGGAGCCGAAGTTTATATACCCTTGCAGAATATTCTGTAAATTATATTTTCCAAATTGAATCATATGATGCATTCTTTACACCTATACTTCCTTTGAATTTGACATATCTATCCTTTTTCGTCTGGCCTTTTTTATAATGCTGGGATTACATTACAACATAAAAAAACCGATTAATCAGATATATGGCAGCTACAGGATACAGTGGACCGATCCTTATTCAATTTGGTAGGTCGGAGCAATCAGCCGGTCTTTACGCGAAATTATTTGAAAATAGAAGTTTAAACTTTCTATTTTCAAAAACGCGAAAGTTGGGTAATTTCCGATCGTTTAGTTATATGGCA